>JAMKCH010007589.1:0-54995 GCA_023653785.1 Ophioderma brevispina | reverse complement strand
GATTTCGCAGGCGGTGGATGTGCAGCAAAATCTCTTCAGTTACAAACATTCACTTTCATCATGGCAGCATGAACTTCTCAACTTCAGGTGGCTTTAAGACCGCTTCATAGGCAATTCTGTTGAAAAAAAGCGTCAGGAGGCCCCGGGTTTTAGCTCCGAGCTTGCTGTTAGTCGTCATTTCCTTAACGTTAGACTTGTCCGAGATTCCGAGAACTTACGAGAAAGCGATTTGGCCGGCCATCTAGTATATAAAAAAATAGGTGGCAGGCAAGAAGGCCCAATGAACATGACATTCACCGCAGACTTATCTGGCATTTTTCAAGGGGCCTAGCCGACCTACATTTTAAGTAAAACTTGCTTTTTATTCTGACCAACTAGATTACGTGTTTCTTAAAATTACATCCCGATAAGTAGGCCGAATTGAATAGTCAGTTACGTCAAGATTGGCCGGCTGGCGATATTTTTTTTTTTACATGAGTTGAATTAACATAAAAACCATTTAATATCTAATCATGGATGATCACCTTTAAATTATCTCATTTTTAGCAATGTTTGAGTCTTGAAAGATAACAAAAATACGAGTACATATTCCCATGGTTTGTACGACTGGTTATAAATTACAAAAAAAAAACACACTAACAGACTGTATTGGCCACTTACAATTCATTGTCTGCATTGAAACAATCGCAGAAAACACTAAATAAACCCTAAATTGGACGCTTACAAAATACTCGGTAAATAACTATTTATGCATAAAAAAAAAGGTTATTACCTACTTAAATGCATAGGTTGCATCCAACTTTAATTGAAGTTTACACATGCGCACACAGTTCCCTTGTGTAACAAGATTGTATGACAGGGGTCATTTTTTCATACATTAGATCTGTTTATTGTCATAATCCGATGTATTAGGACGCTGGTCGACCAATTAGAAGAACGTTATGAAACGTTACTCTGAATCTGCTTTCAATTCTGGATTATCAATATCTTTCCACCACGTGTACGGATAGCGAGGAGCAAGCTTGACTGGGAATCAAAATGGTAGCATGACTAAGCTGAGGTTTTTTTTACGGTCAATTTGACGGCGACTGTTCTGTATTCTCAGTGACAAAAAAGCAAATGATTTTTGTTTAGCTCTTTTCAAACGGCAAACAGGTAAAATCCAACCATGGAATACTCAAAGACAAGGTTGATACAATTATCAATCGCAACTAATATATGCATGGACAATTTTTATAAGTTTTCTCTGTGTGAATTATTCGCTCACACGGCCGCATTTTTACAATGTACATTTGCGCCTGGCTACTCTTTTTCGCCGTTCCCCAGGTACAGATTTTCAGGCCTTTACTTCCAAATTGCGCCCTTGCACCCGTTATTTTGAGGCTTGATTACACGGTTTGTGAATGTAAACACTTGTGTAAAGGTGAATTAGTATACTGCACATAAACTATTTGTCATTTGATTGGTTGAATATTATAATCACAACGTTACCTGAAATTAACTAGTTTCCCCAAACTTTCCACAGAGGGAAAAAGTTCCCATAAAATCTAACTATTTATCGCCCCATCACAGGGAATGGCACCATGTCATGTCTTTACTAAATCTGGATGTGGATTCTCACAGTAAGGGAAGGAGGGGAATACCACGCCCGGGAAGGTTTCTCTGCGCCCTAGGCGAGAGTGCCTCAGTGATTATCTTGACCCGATTTATCGACCCTACCTCTTACACTGCAAGGTCGATCTATCTTCTGCTCGATATTGCGTGTTTACATTTCAACGCTGGCACTTTCCGTCCGCTGAAGTTTTTTACGCTCATAAGATGGAAAAATCTTTATGACTTGTAGATAAGTACAGGTCCGTAAAATAAATCATGATGTGGGAAATCCTCTATTGGAATTGAACCATTACTGACGTTAAGCCTGCTTAGAACTAGCGCTGAGTTTGCAGTGGCCAGCTTATCTCGACGAGCTTGGCAGTTTTTTCAAATGACAGAATATTTTTATATTTATATAAAACACATATTGACTGCTCTACATAGGCGTGAAATGGTGCAAAATAACTACCCTTGGTGACTGGACCGTGGGGCTACTATTTTTCCATCGACGCTTGCGTTCTGTCCGGTAAAATATTAGGCCCACGTCTCCAGTCATCTCTGGTAGTAATTTTGGCCCCAGTTGTCCCTCATGAGCAGTCAATTTTGTATACTATAATATTCCATACCTTTCAAGGCATGTGTCCGCTATTTTTAATTTGCTGCAGTCCCTGTCAAGTATTTATATAGTGCCCTCTCATTGGATCTTCCTGTGCATTGCCTTCAATGGTGTCTCCATATATCTAATGATGTTTTTGATTTTTCTGTATTTTGGGATAAAGTTTTTCCGTAACTATCCTGAAAGAAAACTGATTGGGCAATGTAATTGACATCCGTGTAAGGGTGGGGGGGCGTGGTGAAACAAATTTGGTACTGATAGTCCTGGCGTGCATTGTTCATGTTACTGTCAGGGCATTCGTATTGTGGTTAAGGAAAGGGGTTCGGTTGACCAGATAATGTTGTCACAAGTACTTAGTAGGTAGATCCCCCATTTGACACCACATATACAGTCATGTACAAGACACATTGTCATTTCAGAATTATCCCTATATGTGCAAAGATGCCTCGCTTCACTTGGCCCGATGAGCAAAGTCCTGTCACCACAAACAACCTACTCTATAGGTGTACAAGGTTTTCACACACATGCATAAATCGACTCTAATCACTGACGCTAGTCACCGACGACACTTCGCACCTGTGTTGTACATTCTTATTTTCAAGTACCAGAAGCTTTCGGCTTTCTCTAGCCCTCGATCAAGCCACGGCTGACTGACCTAAGTTTAAATGAAACCTGTTCAGTATAACACACAACTAATGCAGAAATCTTTGTTTCCACATTGTATATACATGTCATGCATACCATGCTTGATTGCGGCCGCAACTGAACCCTGCTGAGTGCCAGCCAGGCCCGTACCAGGAATTTATTTGGGGGTGTGCAGATTTTTTTTTCCAGCTCCGAAGAGAGGCTCCGATCAGCCGGTTGCGATTAGTATTGGCAGTGCATTAACAAATAGTTATTAAGATAACCACAACACATAAACCACATCTTTTAGACAAGCGGCAAACTTCATCATGACAAAGCGGAACCTTCAACATGATAAAGCGGACCTTTCTCATTTGGGGGGACCCCCTGCACCTCTCCCCCTGGCTACTGCCTTGCTGAGTCAAACATCTGTGCTGCCGTATATAATTGGATAGCAATCAATCCTCCGAGTTGCATTTCCCATTCAACTTGGTTTCCACTGCCGAAAAATAGCCATGCATATTTTGCAATGGCCACTCAGTACACATAAATGTCACGCCCCTTCATAGATGAGACATTGTGGTTCAGAAATTTACCAAATTGACACCAGGACACAAATAGTACATCTTGCTAGTCAGAATGTTATTGTGCCTAATCTGTGATTATTTGGATTACTTTTTGAACCCTCAATTTCTAGGATTGACCTCATAAGCGCATGTTACTAACCAAAACAACAACAACCACTCACAAACGGAAATCCTGATTGAATTCTGTTTTCGGCTTCCATAGCGGAGACCATCCTGGATTTGCCCATTATTATTGCGCATATATTTCTGACCACCTGAGGTCTGAAAAGTCTCTTGAACGTCATGAACACATTGCCGAATTCCCAAAATCTTCCCAAGCTGTATCACAAAAATATGACGTCACCATGCCGTTAATAAGCGGCGCTCTTCATCCATCATCGGAACCAGTTGCTATGAAGTTTGATAGTGTCACGGTTGGTGGACAAAATTTTGTATTGTTTATGTCAAAATACTTGGTCATTTATCACCTTTTGCTAATCAGTCTGAGGCTTTAAAGCCTACCTGATTTTTATACTCAATAAAAAATCATTTTAAGGTTCAATGTGTAAAAAGGAAAAATGCAAACATTATTTTTTACAACATAACATTGGGGGGGGGGGGAGGGGGAGATACCATACTGACCTGGGAAAGAATTTAGTATTCTGCCACAGGCTACGAATTAGGCAACGTTAACGGAATAAACCGCATGTTAAAGGTGCCGAATTTTAAGTGTGGCAGGATACTAAATTCATCCCCTGACCTGTGTATAGTCCCAGTGTTTTTTAAGTTGAAAGAACCTTTGACCATAGGGGTGGGATAATGCATGAATCTTGCCAGAACCTGGAGCAGAACATTTTTGGAAAATGTAGTTGCTCTTTATAGGATTGTTGCCCCTTCCTTAGTCATAAAATCTTGTAGCATATACAATTTGTTTACGAAAAACAAACCAGACGTGGAATAATAAATAGGTCTTTAGAATTGTCTGAAATTGATTGTACTCAAGCATAGGATTATACACAGGTGAATATTGTATATTTTTTTAATTCTCTTAAAGGTCACATGCAAAGCCCCAACATGTTTTATGTTAAATTAAAGCTAAAAATATAAGGAGACAAATAATGCAAGTTGTTTATAGTTTTTCACTATTCGTAAGAAGTTTCAGGCAATAAAACACATTAAACAAAAAGCACCCAAAAAAACAAGTTTGAAAAATCAAAACATTGGCAACTCGGACGTGACGCATGTGGAGTATCACCACAGATTTCTATTTATAACATCTATGAGTATCACCCATTTTAAGTAGTGTTGCCAGCCGTAATTGAAGTTGTACAGTCTGGCAGCATTTAACATTATATTTCTAAATGTAACTGCATTTTGTTACAAATTTAAGTGCGTATATATTTTTGATGTTGAGTTTTATTTGTTAAAATGCAGTAAGAATAAAGTTCACAACGAAAAGCGAATGTCCGCGCGAATCCTATTAATATAATTGCATTACTGTTTTAGGAAAATGTACACAACGTAACGTGGTGTTGCTAAAATTTCTGACTACCACTGTCATGAAACTGGGTACGAAGCATTTGAAGTACTTTCAAATAAAAAGTTTAGCTATTAGTATTAATATCATCATAGACCCTAATTATTTATTAATTAAAAAAGAAGGATACAATTCATATAGCATGTATACTTCGCAATATTAAACGGGACCAATATGATTTAATGCCAAAACATCGCTAGTGTGTGGTTCTAGATGGACATGACCGCGAGAGATGGAACTTGTGGCCGAGATTTGAGGGATAGATGAATGTCACAACGCCGACGCGGCACTGGTAAAAGTACATTTTAATAGCTTCAGAAACAACAGTAAAACAAAATGAAAGTTGTAAATAATTAAGCAGGTTTGCTGGTGAAATCAATCGAGAGATAGATGGTGGATTTTCTGGTTTGTGTATCAGAACTTTGGATGATATTTGTGCGTGACACAGTCACACCAATGCTAGCTATGTCCCGATCGTGATGTTAGCGAAAAGGAGACTGTCCTGAGCCGGGGCTCATAGTGTGATATAATGGTCACGTTCCCGTTATTTCGAGCTTTAAATCGGCTTTAGAATATACTTGTTTTCAAGTTTAAAATATTATTGTAAAAGTATATACTTGCGGTCCGCGCTTGCGGTGCGGTATGCGGTAGCTCCCAGTCTTTCGAACGCTGTGGTAGACAGCGTATAGCACGCGGGATAGATAGGACGCTGTATATACCAACGCCCAGCGATCGACCGCGCCCAAGCCCCCGGGATACACGCTTAGATGCTTCAAGCTTCGCCTGTACTTCACTGGGTGATACGTAGCAGAAAAGTGGTAGGCCAGGATTCAAATTATTGATGTTGTAGAACTGATTTTATATTGAGATCACATAATTTATCAGCCAATAATTGCCAAATGTACTAGTACCTGATTCATTTTGCTGTCAGTTGTACATATATTAGGTTGATTTTAGGCCAAAGCTCGAAGAGATTGGGAAGAGGTGCATCAAGTTCGTTGCACCTTTCGCATCTTATCCCTGTCAAATTCTCAAAGAACTCACGACTGCCGACGATGTCTTAACTTCCTTTGTGGCTTGTATAATATTTAATTTGAGTGTGTACATCTTCTTCATTGAGGGATGGAAATTTGATATAATTTAAATCATAATATGTTGTAAAATGAGAAGAAACTTGACAGGGTTTGCATGCCTTTTCCCGGTGCCAATGTATTGTTTACGTACACATCCGGTTCTTCTTGTTCGAGCTGATACTCCTATGACGTCATTATCAATGCGCCCAATTTCTATTCGTTCGTAACTTCAGTGAAAAGATAGGCCAAAGTACCAACTTTAACTTACAAAAAGTAAGTGTTTGAGGATTAATTTGCTGTGAGTTTTAACTTTACTAGAGTTATATGGTCATGAAGAAATGAAATAAATATAAAATTCATATAGTACATTGGCTTTGCATGTGAGCTTTAACAGTCTGTGCCTGTAAGAAGGTACCATTTGGAGGGGGGTTCCCAGGGTTGTGATACATGGGTCATCGGATCAACTTATATAAAAAAATATGGTAGAATAGTGGATGCCTAAGCTGCCAACTATGTAAAAGCACTTATTGTGAGCTTTCATTTAGCCCATGTGTTATCCCGTTAGTTCCCCAAATTAAAAAAAAAACACCCAATATGGTTAATTTTATCCTAAATATGCTATACAGAGTGGTCCAAAAAAAAGCTTACACTTTTTCGTCTGCCAATTTCTCAAATGTGAGATGACATATCAAAATAGTTTGAGGGTATTTATTAACTACAATAGCTTGTTGGAACCTGGTGAAAAAGGCGTTGAAAAGCTGAAATTACAAATGGCCGCAATCTAGAGAAAAAAAGTCAAAAACCACTTTGCACACAGATAAGTCTTTGGCACTCTGTTGGCGGCCATGAATTATATCCAAGATTGATACACACATTGAACAATGAACCCCGTCATGGGACTTGGTATTTAATAATAACCACAAAGGTAAGAATAAGGCACCTCAAGTTATTTCAAGTTTTCTTATAAATTTAAAAATAAAACGGTTGCAATACTTCTTCTTTATGATCTTGTCTCAAACCATGCAAGCATTGAAAATGTACACACAGTCTTGATCAGTCTTGACACGAAAAAACATGCAAGTCTCTTTCAATTTAAAATTCCCCCAGTTGAAATCAACTTAATTATTATGTAAATAGGCATTTCAAGTTCAATTTCACGGTTGAGATATGCCCTCATTCATTTTCAAACAGTAAACACTTCACACAAACTCAAAGGGTGGTCAGTAGTTTGTTAAATAAGTTCACGCAATGGCATTGATTACTGTTAATAAATATTTTCAAAAAATTGTGATAATATGGCCACCCACTTTTGAGAAATTTGCAGACATAAAAGTGTAAACCTTTTTTTTGGACCACTCTGTATAAACAAACTTTTTCACTGTTTACCCCCAAAGTAATTTTTATGTACTTTTTTACCACCAAATAATGGCAATACCTTGAATGCTGTCTTTGCATGAACAATCTGGTTAAATTGTTCTAATTTTGCATGAGTTGGCTTGATAAGCACAAAACTTGGATTCAGGATACTTGTCCCCTTTATAATCCTAAAGACCATGAAAATAATTGGTATCCCTAATTATTTTCTGTCATCCTGTTTTTTCAGAGCTTTCCACACCATAGGTCACTTCTTCGAGATACACCATCCATTTGTTTGGTATGTGGCCTGTGCCTTGGCATTTCTTTTCACCATCAACACATTGGTAGATTTAGGGAAGTACCTGTTGCCAACCATCAAGAGAACCAGAGATCCCATACAGCTATCACCTGCAGAGAAGATGTTACTTGGAGTCAAAGACAAAGGTAGTGTTCACACAAATGGGTAAAAATATCAGGCCAGTTGCATTTACTTTTTGTTATGTCAAGTGTACTGAGAAAATCTATGTTGTTTTCTGAAGTATTGGCAATTTCTGTAATGTACTAGACTACATGTGGGGATTGTACCTGCCCATAGTTACCATTTTAAAAAAATGGCACAAGAAAAAGATATGTAAAACCAAAATGAATCCCTCCCAACCAACCAACCAACCAACCCACCCACCAAAAAAAAAAAAAAAAAAAAAAAAAAAAAAAAAAAAAAAAAAAAAAAAAAAAAAAAAAAAAAAAAAAAAAAAAAAAAAAAAAAAAAAAAAAAAAAAAAAAAAAAAAAAAAAAAAAAAAAAACCCCAAAATTAGCTCAAAGATCCACTGGCCCAACACTCACAGGATATATCGATTGAACTTGTGCATATTAAGATGCTCATTTGCATTTTTACTATGCTTGGCTCATTATTAAAAGGTGAACTTCTACCCAATCCCAAAATGTTCAAATTTGATGAAAATTTGGTAGATGTGGCTTCTCATAGGGTGCTATAACCATTAAAAATTTGCTCAAAAAGAACTGGGACAATGCACATATGGCGTGTGCACAGATTGACTCTTGACCACTAATTCACCCCCAGGGGGCACAAACTTGTATTCAAAGGTGGACTGATGCGTGAACAAGAAAATGTGTAAAGGGTGTCTTTTTTCAACAGGCGAGGTACGCGCGTAATCGTTTAGGGTGTCAAAAACAGCAAAATATGGAAAACGGGTATGGTTTTACTTGACCCTGAAAGTGTCAGTTATATTCTCATTAAGCAGGGATCAAACATCTCCAAAATATTGTAACGGAACTGGGAAGTAAAGCAAGCAGATAATAAAGGGTATATTTACGATTCAATGCAATGCGTATACTTGTTGAGGGTATCATACATAAAAAATACGTGTTTCGGGTATGTTTTAGCTTGTTCTTTAGTCGGTGAAAATATGTGTTTAGGGTTCATGTTTGAAAGTCCTGTTCACGCATCATATCAACCTTGAATACAAAGTGCCCCCCCCCCCCCCACGGGAATTCACCCCCCCATTTAGTAAAGATTTCTTCTGCAAAATCTAACAAATGCATCCTAACTTAGACATTCATCCTTTCCATAATGCCAACTTTGCATTCCTATCCATCACAATTGATAGGTTACTGCATCATTGATGCACTTATAAAAAGGTGTAGAGAATATGGACGAAGTCTCAAGCATAATGTTTAAACTGGTAATTCCATTTTTCCATTATAGACAGGGCTTTAAATAAGGAAGCCTTACAAAGATCTTTTGACTTGTCTCGAATTTTTTCTGTGTTTCACTTTGCTGAAGTCAAAATATTAACATAACTTTATAAAAATTGTTGAGACCCCTAGAAATGATTTAACCAAGAACCTAAACGCCTCCATGGAAGTGTTGATTATTTTGGCCCAGGTTGAAAGAACCTTACCCTATTTATTTGAATGTTGTCACTGATCAAAGTTAGGTCACCATTAGCTTGGGTGAAAAAGCCCAAGATTGAAATTGAGAAGTGAAGTCACACTGTTTGAGCACATGTGTGGCTTAGATTTAAACTTAGTTCAAGTGATATGAATACTGTATTACTGATCTAAATGTAAGTCTTCAAGTTTCCGCACGAGCTCCATGAATGCAGATTAAGTGTGATTGAAATTTTTGTGATTGAACTTGTGGCAAGACTAGTCACAGACGTCATATAAATTGCTCTCTCGCTGTGAAGGCATGCATCGATGCACTCAAAACATGACAACAATATTATCAAACCTGTTCTGAACTTAAGTGACATGTTTG
The DNA here is from genome assembly GCA_023653785.1 of Ophioderma brevispina. Classification (NCBI taxonomy): domain Eukaryota; kingdom Metazoa; phylum Echinodermata; class Ophiuroidea; order Amphilepidida; family Ophiodermatidae; genus Ophioderma; species Ophioderma brevispina. The sequence goes on along the minus strand of JAMKCH010007589.1, from coordinate 45,348 downwards.
GCGTGTGAAAAGATCACGTTAAGCGTGTCTTGCGAGCATATTAGTGCTATTGTGGTGGGATGTCTATGTTACATGTACATTATGAGAAATAAAAAAAAGTTGTTTGGCACAAGTAATAAAAAAACAAAAGCAAAGACTCCAGATTTTGCCGTTTAACACCAGTTAAAAGAAACAAAAAAGATGAAAGGTAGGCGCTCCGATTTTGTTTACATATATAGTGCAGATGTTTCATAAAAAAAACACCGGTTCCCAAATTTGAGTAAAGTATCAATGATTTGGATATTAGGCAAAAAAAAAAAGTTTTGTCTCAGGGACAAAATGTGAAAAATGCAAAATGCAAAAGCTATTTTTGAAATGCAATGGGAAATGCGGGAATTTAAAAAAAGAAATTTATTCTTTTTGACCCCACTTTTTCCATTTGTTGAAATTTTGAAAAAAAAATTTTCAAGGTTGAGCAAACCATTAAAAAAAAATAATGCGCTAAACGACAAATTTAAACAAATCCGCACGGTTTCTGAGACCCACTTTTTTTTGGCTTGGCCTTAGAAAACAATAATGTACATCTTGAAAGCCCATAGAACAGTGTGTGGTCTATGTGGTTAACCACATTTGGGACTTGTTGTCTATACATGTTTACCATATTAAAGGAATAATTTCTCAGTACTATAATTTTACTGGGGATATGAAAAAGTACAAGCTTTTATAATACAAAATCTCAGTTTTGATGAGGTGAAAATGGATGATGAGACTGCAAATTTGGTCATCCACCTTAACACATTTCCGGAACCTGTGTGGCAATTTCCGGGGTCTCTCTTCGTTGCACCAAGGATTTTAGCGGTAGGATTGGCTTGTTGTGACCATGCAGCCAGCACACTTTGTGGGCAGACAGACATATCGGGTACAGTTTCATTAAAAACAGCCTAAAGTCGAGACATTTTGTCTAGAAATTCAAGGGCAAGGTTCGGGCCAGAATTGCCTATGTCTCGCTTGCTTTAGCAATGGTTCAGCTTCCACGCGCTAAAACAATGAAAATGCGAAGCGAATCTGGGCTAGGAGTAACCCAAAAGCCTTGAGAAAGTGTGAAATAAAGAGCCTAAGAAATCATCTTTTTTGTGTTAAACATGGTGTAGAGGGATAAAAAAACAGGCTAGCTTGTATAGGTACTTAAATCTGTGTCTCATCAAGTCTCCACAGGAACCTTCTAGCTTCTTCGGGGTGAGGTGGTGGTGTGGGCAGGGGGTGTCATGGGACGAGGGTGGTAATGGGCAGGGGGTGTCATGGGAACGGGGAGGTTGAAGGTAAGTCATACTGACTCATGCTTACTATTTATCCAGCCCTGCCAGGATGAAAAGGAGAATATGAATTACCAAAGTATTTCAATTTGGGTTCAAGATATCCCTAAAGATATCCCTACTCAGCTGGCAGTTAATACCCCCACCACCCACCCCACACATACAACACCCACAATCCATTGAGTCAGATACCCAACCAAAGGAGTAGCTTTTCAATTGTAAACGTCCTTAATATAACCAATATTGTAAAATTTTTGTTTGCAAGAAATGTTGGTGTTTGGATGGCTTCCATAAAAAACCAAAATTCCCCGCAGCTAATGCATGAACATTTTAAATGTGTTTGATTTTGGCACCCAGTTCTGTTAAATTCAAAAGTCTCCTGACTTGTGCCATCGACACCTCTGATGCGCCAAAAACAGTTGCAATTGAGCCGTGTGAATGCATGGTATATATAGTTACGAGATACCTTACCAGATAGTTAATTTGGGCAACCTGTTATACGGAAATTAAAAATGTAAAGATGAAACCCTATCCTTGCATTCTGGGAATGTGAAACTGGTGAATAAATGATTTAGTTATCAAACTGTACTAACTCTAGTCAAGTCTCACATAATCCCACCTTTGCTAGTCCAAGACAAGTGGCCTATCCTATCATATATATAATCCCAAGTCAGAATTTTAACCTGAAACAGGCCAATTCAACAAATCGAGCACACCATCACCTCATGGATTTCTTTCTTTTTTGGTGTATTGAAAGATATCCATGAGAAACTGAAATCCTGAAAATTTGAGCTCTCTACCTCTTTTCGTTTTCACGCTACAGCAATTTTAAATTTGAAGGGGGTCACCTCAAAAACATGTACCGGTGTAAATTCAATATTCCGAGGGCCATAAGTAAAGAACTACACCCCTCAGATCCTTAAAACTTGGCATTCTGGATAACCTTTTGCTGCAGATTGCAAATATGTGAACAGAAAAAAATGCACCTTGCCCCAATTTAAAATTACATGGGGTCAAAAATGGGTCAAAAACCACTCGGACCATACTTGGGGGGGGGGGCCATAAGTCTAAAAGTAAAACATTTAAAAAAAACTTCCAAATTTGGGCTCATGATAGCTAATCTTAAATACTACCCTTGTGTACAATCTTATACTTATATCAGCTTCGTTGGAAGAGATATAGCTGTTGCAAAAAGTAAAAAGTCCAATTTGACCTTAACTTGGCCCCCCTAAAAACCAATGTCAGACATTCTGTACCAAATTCTACTTGAAATATGTTTGAGGGGGATCCTTGCTTAATATATTTGCAGAGTTTCATTGTGGTGTCTAAGTGTCTCTATAAGTAACTGGTCTTCAAAAGCCCTACTTCGTGTAATTCAGTTTTGAAAGAATTCCCATTGAAACACACAGGAAACCTGAACTTTGCAAACTGGGTATTAACTTGCAAAGTTCACTGTTTGCTATATAATTCAATTAGGATAATTAAAGTATTATAAATTCCTTACCAAACAAGACACCAAGCTGAAACTTGGTCCATACCAAGATCAGGTGCTAATAAGGTGATAGTATTGATTTCAATTTCATTGTTAGAGTTCTACAAGGTCAAACTTGGATTCAAAGTCTTAAAACTGCACCTGAATACCCAGGTTGCAAAGTTCAGAATTCTGTGTAGGCACATTCCATGTCAACCTGAGACGAATTCCATGTCATTCGAGCTGGCCAACCGCAGCACGTCGTGGATTTTTTTTGGCTTTAAGTGTGGTGGTAGACATTGATGAGATATGAAAATCCTGAAATTTTGAGCGTCATGTCCATTTTGTTTTCCCGCTAGAGCAATTGGAAATTTAGGGGGTCACCATCAAAAGTGCCACCCAATGTGAAAGACTACGTTGAGAGGGTCACAGATTAGTAATGGAGTCGCCTACAACTTTGAAAATCACTATCTAGGGGTAATAGTTGGTGTAGAATTCAAATCTGGCATCAGGAAGTTCATAGCGTGTTTACTTTTAGAGTTAATGAGGCCTATATGTGCACCTTTGTTCATTCGGGGCCCAAGTCTGGGGGGGGGGGTCATAACTCCAAAAGTTAAAAAAAAAATTATGTCCATCTTTTGGTCAATCAGTGTTACATAGTAGAACTTTAAATCAATACAATTATGAAAGCATTAGGAAGTAATAAGTGAGGTACAGCCCCTTGAAAATGGTAATTGTACTTTTTTGACACATTTTGACCCCCTGAAAACCAGTGTTGACATTCAACACCACCCCTCTACTTCAGATATGTTGAAGATATATCATTAAACAATCTCCCTCTCATTCCCTGCCCTCCATCATGTTATTGCCTTCTAACTTAAGTTTGAAATCCATGACTGAAATTTTTGGCAACTTCTATCATTTTGAATTTTGGCACTTATTCCAGATGTTGGTTTCAAAACAAGATCCAGAAGAATTGCCTCAGCTCCATCAAGTCTAAATTCCTATACCGGGAGCCCTACAATCCAACCACCCAGCACATACTTATATCCATCAGCCAGCGTAAGCACCCCACCAACAAGTTTCCATGGAACACCGCCCAGTGCTCGCATGGTATCTCACCACAACTCGCCGGTATTTTCTGCATCGTTTGCATCTCAGGGTAGTCCGTATGTGACGCCACAGCAATCAATGACATCAATGGTAAGTGGTGTACATTATTACTTCACATTTAAATTTTTCAATGAAAAAATGATGGAAAATAACCTTTGATAAATGTACAATTAATTAAACAATAGAGCAGTCCTACACAGCTGTTTGACCCCATGCAAATCATCTTTTATTTTTAGAGGTGTTTTAAGCAGTGGTGACACAAGTTTGATAACTGATATAAGTAGGGACATGCAAGAGCTATTACCTCTGCAAAAATCAGAAAAATACATTGTGGAAATCTTGCCATAGAGGCCTCACAAATTGGACATCGCCTTTGACAACATGTGCAGACTATACAATGGGCAAAAGAACTGGTCATGTACTGCCACCTTAACATTAAACAAAGTATAATATGATGCATGATTCACAACTAATTACTTTACAGACACCAGGAGGAGCCAGTCCCCATCAGTCATCAGCCTCAGTTACCCCATCACCTCTGTATCGAGACAATAGCAGCAGTATGTTGCTGAGGTCCAGGCATCAATCATCACCAGTACAAAGATCACCAAGCACAGGTATCAGTATGTACTTAAAATATGATATAGGTAGAACCTAGGAAGTGAACTTGAAGGATTTGGTTTCCTCTATTTTGTTATGCTTTTTGTGTCGCCTGCCTTAAAGACACTATCAGTGATTTATCCGAAAGAATTAAAATCTATTAATTTTGCAGGAATAGCTTAAAAGTGAAGGATAAGTCTGTAGAATTCTCATAAGTTACTTTTTCCAACTGATGAAATTACAGAAAAGGAAGAAAACGGCAGTGTTCAAAGATAGGAATCTTCATTCAATTATGTGTTATGTGAATAATCTATATCTCACGAAGCGTCAAATTTGAACTGGTAATTTAGTTGTGCAATACTTAATCATTATTCTTACATTTATTGTTTTATCATTTTATGTGCTGATTTTATGTATTTTTAATCTGTGAGTACTGAATAAATATGAATGAATGAATGTGTTGTAGTAAGTGTCCGAACGGACAGCAATGACTAAAACTTACGATTTTGTCCTTATTAGGTTGCTTCTGGTCCTATCATTTGCAGGGTATGTTAGGATACCTGTACTTGTTACAAATATGCAAAAATCTGATTTTTGATGATTTTTTTCGATTTTCTGATTTAGCAAATCACTGATAGTGCCTTTAAGGCAGGAAGACACATAGGGATCACTTTGTCCACTGTTGTCTGTTGTTGTGAAAAGGTTAAAATTTGCCGGTAATATCCACATACTTCATTGAATTTAAACCAAACTTGCTTCAGAGGTGCAACATGGTACCCCCATTTGTTGATGAGGTCAAAGTTCACATACCAACTTCAAAGGTCACATACCAAGGTCAAGGTCATGTGAGGTGGGTGCGCATGTGTGTGTGTGCATGTGTGTTTGTGTGTCTGTGTTTGTGTCGTGAAACTTGTTTGGTAGATGACCCCAGGTCTATATCAGGTTTGATGGAGAATGACCTTTGACCTCAGTTCCAGCCCTTGGGGTCAATTTTACATTTGGATTCTTGTACGCAATATTTCAATAACCACTAATGCTGGGATCTTGAAACTTGTTTGGTATATGATCCCCATGGAAGTCTTTGTGGAGTTTGATAGAGAATGACCTTTGACGTCATTTAAAGGTCATGGGTCAATTCATGGATCATGGGTTTTAAGGTGTGTGCCATGATATTTTACGCGTGTTACACTTGTGGAACAGTGGCATATGTCTATCATTTCATGAAGATATAAAAGATGTTGATGATAAATCAGTCAACAAGAATAAAGACAAAAAAATTGTGTGGGAACAAATAACTGGTAAAGAGGTCTATTGGAAGAAAAATAACATGGGTCATGCTATTCAAAATTCCCCGCAGCATTTTTAGTGTACTCTTTCTGCGCACTTCCAAATGCATCTCTTGAAATAAGGTGTTTGTGTGATTGGATGGACAAGTTGGTTAATAAAACTGCGGCATGCATACGAATATCATGATGTTAATTAGGCAAACTGATATATTGATTGGGTATAGTAATTGCGTCAACTTCAATACGTATACATGCTAGTCTATAAGAGCATTAAAATAACACATGGGAAATTAAAATATACAAAAATTAAAACATTAAAATGGAGTACTACAATTTTGTTCAAAATTGTTGGAACACTTTGTGCAGATTTGGTTCCCGCCCCCTCATTTCAATGTTGCATGAGCATGACACATTTGAGCAATCTCGCACCATATTATTTTCAGCACTGATTGGGAGGGGAGGGGGAGGGGGAAAGAAAGTTATAGTTACAATACATTAGAAGCCTATTATCACTATCATAGCTGCCAATATTAATAAGTGTTCCAAGAACTTATGAACAAGATTGTAGAATCAACTGGAATTATCAGCTTATGCAATTTTGTGGCACTCTGTAGAACTAGGGCAAAACAGAAAGGTTACGCTCATCACCGGATCTCTAAATCTCCTTGTAAGTGTTTTTTTTAAAAGCTCCATTAACTGATTACAGTTTTATGGCAATGGAAACTAAATCTGTCCAAGGTTGATTCTGTCTAGACATGAGAAATAGGAGCTGAATGTTGTAAGATAATTTAATTAATTGGTGTAAAAAACACTTTCTCCAAGCAAGTAAGGGTCATGCAGCTCATGAGTACATCTGAAACTGACAATCTTGGCGTCAATCCATCAGCATTACTAATTACATAACTGTTGTTAATGCATAGATTAGCCTTGACAAAAAAAAAATATATTGTCCCATTTGATACCTGTTATGGTATCCATCCCTTGTTAACTTGGGTTTACAAATGTTCTTACCCCTGCAAAGGAGTGAGAAATTATTAGGAGTTGTTTCAAGTTATTTGCCAACCAATTAGTGTGGTTCAGTGTGACACAGATGGCCAAATGGGAGTCACTAATAGAGAATGAGGATAGAGTGTATGCAGGCTTCGAAATAAGAAAAAAATATCAAAGGGTCCATGGGACCCTCAACTTTGAAAATTTACAAGTCCTCACTAATTTTCAAGGGTTTGTAACAGGATAGCAGTTGGGAATCTGGAAGTTGATAAATTTTGCGAGTCCACAGGACCCTTAAGGTAAAAAGTTAGGGATCCTCGTCTCATTTTGTGGGTATTTGAAGTGAGGAAGCGCCTTATTTTGAATGCTCAGTGTATGCAAGATTGTCAAGTATGGCGGATTCATACTAAAACGGCAGACGTCGGCCAACGCTAGCTTTTCGAACATGCTTTGCACGCCAGATGTAAAAACACACGCGTTGCGTGAAAAGCATGTTTGAAAGGTTAGCGTCTGCTGATGAAGTATAAACCCACTATTAACCCCCAGAGCATTACCTGCCTTTCATACAGCATTTCTGATTGGCTAATTAGGTCAGTATCATTTCAATAACCAGTTGAAATGAAGCTTACAAATATTTAAGTTCTACCCCTCTTCAGCCTCGCCTTACAAACTTTCTTGGCTCATAAAGTCACATAAGTTCCATTGGCATTGTGACCACCAATCAGCAGGTAATTACAACCTTTAGATTTCAGGTGCAGATGCATAAGAGACATAATGCCTAACTTTCCACATCTTGCTTGTGTAGAAAGTTATGCATTATATCTCTTATACATCTGCACTTACATAAACCTGAAATCTAAAGGTTGTTAGTACATGTGGGGTTAAGCATATCTCTGTGTTAATGTTACAGTTTTGTCCAGTGGGAGAGAGACGCATCACATTTTACTCTTTTACCCTGCTACATTATGCTGTTATGCATTTATTACCCAAATGTAACCAAATTTTTAATTTGGGTAGTTAAGGGATCTTCTGTTTGTTACTGGTATTTGATTTTTGTCAAAATTGTATTTCAGTTTCCTCAGATGCAATTATTACTGACAAGAATGCATTGAATAGCTATCTGAAATCATTTGAAGAAAAGGAAAGAAGGCACCAACAAGGTAAGAGTGCAAGGGGATTTGTCATCGGCGTTCCTCACAATAAATTGGACGAGACGAAGACAATAATATAATTTGAGTCCAGTGGCATATAGGAAGCCTTGTTGTTTGGAGGGGTAAAAGCCCACTCATGGAAAAAGTTGTCCCAATCAAAGGGTAAATGGGCTCCAAAATGGCTGATTTTGTATGATTTTTTCATCAAAATTACCTTTGTGTTTTCAAGGGGGCACCCCCCCTTGTCGCCCTATTGGCGATGCCACTGTTTGAGTCAACTCACCAAATGTTTTATTATAGTATAACTCAATACCTATGCAGCATTGTAAAGACACCGACACTGACTAAATAGATTTATATGGTGCCAGTATGATCATCAGAACAGAAGTGAATCACAAACATGTACTTTAATATCTGGATTGAGCCCATAGTTTAACCAAGAATAAAAATTGCTTTAAAAAAAACCACTGATAAATAGTAGGGCTGCACAACTAAGTCGCGAATACTTGTAGTCGCATCTGAAAATGTTAACTTGTGGTAGATGTATTGCAGAGGATTGATAGTTTTGAAACTGATGAAATATTTGGTGTTAAATAAGACTGACTCTATCAAGACTGAATACTTCAAAACATCAAAAAACCCAGTTAATAAATCACAGGGTATCTGTTCCACTTGGCAGTGAATTTCAGGGCTACAAGCGGCCCTATAATTCCTATATTTCCTATATTTTTTACCCTCTCCCTAAAAATCCCTATAAAGTTCCAAAATCCCTATATTTCCCTATATTTTTTTCTCCCTAAAAATCCCTATAAAGTTCCAAAATCCCTATATTTCCCTATATTTTTTTCTCCACAGAAATTAAAGATTGATGTTTTGACTGGTTCTTCACAGAATTGATCAAACTATTACCTTTCAGAGTCCAAATGTTCATTACAAGGTGCTCTTAAAACAAGCACTACAAAATTGGGTATCATCAACTTTCATGAAGCCCTTTGTCAATTTTAGGACTTTTCTGGATTTTGATGACTTTGTTTAAGAGTAGAATCAGAAAAATAGACCTGCTTTAATATTCAATACAGTAGTCAGAGTGGGTAAACTCGGACTACACATCAACAAATGAAGCAAATTTTGACTGTTCTCCATGGGAGGGGGCTACTCAGATTTGGATTGGTTGAGTGTGCAGCTGAGGACTTGAAACCCTTACCATTTATAAGGGTCATTTTGGTAACAAAGATACTCATTTCTGAGGATTTTGCTTAGAATATGTATCTTTTTTCAAGAAATTTTGGGGCCCACGTACAAACTCCAAAAGATCTTGGCTTTTTAACCATGTTTTGAGGCAGTTTTGGGGAAATGAAAACTCTTGCACCAAAGGACCATATTAGCTAACACAACATTTGGTATGAGATTCAGATCTGTAGGTCAAAGCAAAGGTAAAGGTCACATCTGTGAAATTGTATTCATGTTTTCCACTCCTCATCCCCTTGATTGCTGTTTAAAATATCTCTCTATAGCCCTGGAGCTAGCACACATTTGTAACACATCTCAAGTACAAAAGGTTTGAGTGATTAAATATGTAGACAGCCCGACAGGAATCCCTGAAACGTGATTCTTAAGTGCCGCAAGTGGTGCCTTAAAGAGAGGGGGCCAAGACAAAGATTGTACAGGGGTCAAATTTTTAAATTGATCCAATCGTGTTGAAAAGTATACCATGTTATGTGTCCAACCATAATGATTCAGAAAAGGTATAGTTTGTAATATGTACAGCCTAAAGTTTCAGAGTTATAGGCTAAAAACAGCAAAAATCAATAAAAAGGGTCAATTTCATTTGTACAGGGGTCAAATGTTAAAGTTGCTCCGATTTGGATAAAAAATGGTGCAAATTATTGGTGGACCTCATAGGATTAAAATAAGGAATAGTTTTGAGTGTCTCAAATGCTTGCTTAAGAAAATAGGGGGGAAACAAGATTAAGCCCCATTGAATCCAATGGACGTTGACCTTCTGTTCCCCCTACATCAGAAACTAAGCATTTAAGACAGTTAAAACTATTCCTTATTTTAATCCTATGAACTCCACCAATAATTTGCACCATTTTTATCCAAATCGGATCAACTTTAAAATTTGACCCCTGTACAACTGAAATTGACCCTTATTATTGATTTTTGCTGTTTTTAGCCTATAACTCTGAAACTTTAGGCTGCACATATTACAAACTATACCTTTTCTGAATCCTTATGGTTAGACACGCATTGTGGTGTGCTTTTCAACATGATTGGATCAATTTAAAGATTTGACCCCTGTACAATCTTTGTCTGGACCCCCTCTCCTTAAGGCACCATTTGCAGCACTTAAGAATCGCGTTTCAGGGGTTCCTGTCAGTCTGTCAACATATTTAATCACTCAAACCTTTTGTACTTGAGATGTGTTACAAATGTGTGCTAGCTCCCGGGTTACTACTTTGCAAGCAAGTTCACATCCTGCTTACTCTTATACACATTGACCAATTAACTTACTTTGTAAAAAGAATCACAGGCTCAAAATTCGCCAGGTGTGAACATAGATTGATCTCTAAAGACCACTATTAGACCTTTGACCTAATTTGGTTAAAACTATAAAATGTCATTTCTGGTGCAAGTAAGGTGCTATGATCATCAAACTTAAAAAAACACCCACCCAAACCTCATATGGGTTGTACACAGATTGACCTCCATAATGAGCCCTATGTGAGCTTTGAATCCATTTTTGTAAAATATCTGTCAAATGCAATTTCCTTAGCAAATAGGTACTATAAACATATAAATAATATGTACACCTCTTTGACATATGATTTTGGGTCCAAGGTCAAAATAAGGTCAAAACTTCAATGACTTGACATTATATAGAGTCATACTTGAGATAATTACACTCTTCAGGAAACCTGGATTCCTCAAAATGGATGCAAGTAGGGATAGGTTCACAGTCAGAAAGCATTTTCCACGTTTCCCCACTCATTCAATTACCTAATTACATGGGAGTATCATATGGTCAATACAGCCAGAGACAGCGCAAATGTTCACACATATCTTTCTAATGAATGGAAATTGCCGTTGATATAAAATGTAAAGGCACCCACGTTGAAGTAAAAATACTTACAAATTCCTATATTTTCCCTATAATTTCCTTGTTTATCCCTATATTTCCCCTATCTTCTTGTTTCTTTTGCCCTATATTTAGCCCTATATTTTTTGCAAGGGTTCACTTGTAGCCCTGGAATTTGCCTAAAATGTAGCACATTTCAGAAGTGGTATACAAAATCTTAAAGATTAAAAAAAATGTATATCTGTTGATGAACAATTTGAATTCTATTCTCCCTTGTGGAAGAGATAAGCAGAGTATGCAAAAAGACTTAATCGTGAGTCGTCCACGGTGGGGGTATTGATTTCAAATGTCAATACTAGTAGAACTGTTTAATTTGTAAGCTGCACTCCCCCGTGGACCACTTCAACTAAATTGTACACAGGGTGGGTTTCAAACGGAATAGCCTTATTCTAAACCAACATTTACAAGGCTGACATAACTATTAAAGAGATTGAAGCTTTACCAATACTTTAGAGAAATTTGTTCTACTTATTTTGGCAGAAAATCTAGCAAGATCACAGCAAAATAAGAGCTGATATGTGAAACCTTTAATCGAGTCTATCATCACAAGTCTTTTTTTAAGAGCCGTGTTGCAGTAAATTGTCTCGCTCTCCCGTGTTCAGTCCCAGAGCAATAAGCCATCAATATTTCAATATGTTGAAGGATATATTGTCATTGCGATTGAGACAGGCTGCCACTCCAAGTGTACTTGCACAAGTAGTCTAATCATGTTATTGCTTTGCAATAACTTATTTTACTTTGCGACATGCAGAGTGATTTAAAGAGACACTGGCACAATTGAAAAATAGTGCGCCCTCAAATTGTTTTGCATGGTTGTAAAGCTTTCATATACATTAGTCCTCACATGAAATGATTAAGACCAAATCAGCACCAAACAGAAAGATTTATATTAAAATGACTTCAACAACAGAAATGGCATTTAACACAAGAAAACACACCGGAGTTGATTCCCATGGCATGCACCCTGTTTGACCGGTCTGTGACCTTTGTGGTTTTAATATCAATGAGTGCAAGTCTGTGACATTCATATAATATAATAAACACATTTGTTGATTAAAGTTACGGCAAGCTTAAAGTTAGCTTACAAATTACCTAGATGTCTTAGCCTGTTATTAATTTCTATCGGTGGTTGGGGGTATTATTTTCATGTGTAAATTATATCTCTATTCTTCAAATGGCCTAGACTATCCTTTGTGAGCAAATTGAAGAAATTTCATATTTTGTGAAAATATGCCAGTGCCGCTTTAAAAGTAGTCTACTTTTGCAGAAATCTTTGCAGAAATATTGTGAGTAGCATTTCAGGAGACAATTTCAGCAATTTGTTTCCATTAGTAGCTTGGAACAAAATTCTTTTACACAGAGGTGTACTGGAAGTTATTCTAGTCATTGCACTACATTAGAAAGATAACACTCCTCATACTTCAACCCATAATTAACAATGAACTGTATGGTACAGCACTTAGTATGTTTGTGCTTAGAGGGTGTTTTGAACCAATCCCATAATGCAGTGCAATGTCACTAAACTATACTGTACTAAACACATGTCAGTACTTTGGGATAAAAAGTATTCCGGAAGTTAAAGGACCACAAAACATTTCAATATCATGATAAAAATTAAGTACTAGCGCTTTGTGGTCAAAAATGAGTGTAAAAATTTAGATTTTTTATGTGTTAAGAGTAGGACTTTTGTGGGAATCCAACGTGACCTTACTGAATTAAATTTCCCAAAACTGGTGCATTGTGGGATGGACTCGATACACCTTCTGGGGTGTGCTGAAACAGTGTTCATTGGCAGGAAATGGAAGTGCTTGTGAAAATGAGCAATGTGACAGATGTTTGTAGAGAGCAAATTGAGAATCTGCAGGGTGAGTCAGAAAAAACCCTGATTGTATCTGCCATTTTGCATCTTTAGAAATATATATCTCAAGATATGGAAAGCTTATCTTATTAGCTTTAATTTGCTACAAAGATCATTCACATCAGTTAGGTATGGTATATCATTTACTTATGATGTGTTTCACTCAACTCTATCAAGTTTTATAATGATTTTTATGAGTGATTAAGGTATAGAAAGGTATAGAGAGCATCTAATACTGTTTGACTGCATTTTTGGGGGGGGGGTGGAGGAATATCTCCACATCCCTTCTGCATTCTATATAAGTAACCCAATTTCCTTCTGGACATTGATTTGCATCCATTAACACCATTCATCCATGGACATGGCTGAGTAGATATTTCTTAATTTCTTACATTTTCGTACCTCAACAGTATCCTGATCATATCGCAACACAGATTTGTAAAAGTGAACATCGGAAAATGTTAAATTTCAAGGATAAATATACCCAAACTGACAGGGCCGCCTCCTGTTTTCGCAAACGCGTACAGATGCTGGAGTTGGATTTGACCCCGTTAATGAGTCAGAGTAGCAAGTTGTAAACAAAGCTCAAATCGTGACACGTGCACAGTGCCCTGCATAACAGCAGGACCAATAGGACATCAACACGATGCATGACTTCATGACATATTGCATGACAACGAAAAACAGTCATCTATAGCTATTGTTTATCATTATTTAAACAATTATTAAATCAATTCAAAATTCGAAAATTTACTGTGTGAAACACCTGGGGCGATGAAGTCTGGTCTTGTTAGCGGATGAACAAAACCCACTCCAGGTATCTCTTCTAGTCGGTTTCTTTGTCTGGGAACTTGAATAATAAACTTCTATTCTGTTCTGATTCTCCTTGTCGGTACGGTCACCGCTGGTGCAGCCGTCGACAATACAGTGCATTATAATCGTAATTTTAAGGCATCAAATCAAGAAAAATTATGCCATATGATACAACACGTACGACGCATGTATCACGAGAAGTCAACTGTGTACGTATGCAAGAAAACTGGGCCACGCGCACGTCGTTCCACGATGACGATCATGACGCGTATCGCATATTTGTTACTCGGACGTCCACTTTGGGGTCCACGCTTGCCAGCGCGATAATCACTTTCATTTTGGAATTTCCTTTGAAAGCTTGTCCAAAACACATGATATTATGCCCAATTTTTATCAAATATACAGTTTCTCAATTACTGCTTCATGCAGATTTTACATTGATACCAATACATAATATGAATGAGAACATTTTTTTGGTGGTATTTGGTTTGGTCAGTATGTTTAAAGCATGTCCATAGACCATTAATGTGAATCTGTGGGCAGAACACAAAACTGACTACTTGAATTTAAAAGAATGTAGCTTACTCTACATACCTAACCTATGTGAATGATCTTTGCAGCAAATTGTTATCACATCAAGGTCCAGATTTTTCTGACTCACCATGTACATAAAAGCTAGCATTTATAAACCAGCTCTAAGTTAGACTTAAAGGTGCTTGTTCTGATTTAAGTGTACAGTGTTTTCTACTTCATACAAGTGCCTGGCACTTGCGTACTCACTTCCAAGTTTTGTGGGAAATAAAGTTTTGATGGAGGAGGTGATAATGCATATTGCAACACCATTTTCATTCTTGGCCCAGCTCAGTCTTTTCTGTCTAGCTGGTACCATTATTTTTTATAGCTTTGTTTTTCCATGCAAAAGTAATGGTACTACCTAGTTTAAATTCATCAAGCTGTGTCATTAAATGTGATGATTTGGGCCTTTTTGTCAGAAAGAAAAAAAACAAATCTGAAATAATTTAAAAAGATATCCATATAGCTCATAACTATTGCATGGCACTTGATGTTTCAGACAAATTCTTCTGAGATAGCCTTTAAAAATAATTTTTCATTAATTCGTTCACTTAAAGGAAGTTCAGAATCATCTCCAAGTGGATCACCATCATTTTGGTCCTTCAACCGCTCAGCTGCCGACTTCACGCCACTGTTGCGTAAATTCCAGTACCAGCTGGCTAGCAGATCGCCGCAATCACCTGCACGGAATGACGACGACCCCGATTACCCTGCAACATTTGGAGCAGATGAAGTGTGGGGAAAATGCGGTATGTGCGGGATGGCTGGAGGGATGGAGTGAAGGTCTTCGCATGGTAAGATGGCGTAGTATAAAATGTGAAGCTGATTTTCTTCTCATCAGTGGGCGAGGCTGAGTTCACTAATGTTAGTAATGCTAGGAATAATTATAAAAAAGTTATTCAGTGAGTATAAAACTAATCTTTTTGATATGTACTAAATATCAAAATTTCTAAGTTGACCATGTTTTAAATGGAGCATTTGCCGGTGCCAAGCCAGAGAGTAAGTGATTGATCAGAACTTTCTTTTTATTTCACTTAATGGTTTTCGGGGGATGAAACATCATTTTGCTATCTTCAGTAAACTTAGCCAGACTCTGCCATTAATTGGTTTCTTTTTTAGCAAATTCCACAATAGTTTCATACTAGCAGTGAATGTGGTCTTTATCGTTCAAATCATCCCGTATTTTGAGGTATTCTAAGACAAATAGCAATCATATGCAACTATATGCAAATAAATAGTCTAAAAATGTGTTCTAGTAGGCTGATTGGTTAATGTTAAGACATTAGGTTTCGTTTTTAGCAAATTTCACAATAGGCTAGTTGATACTAGTAGCAGTGTGCCTGTATAGTTCTAATATACCATTCTTGAGTTTACGCACCAGTACGAAGACAACCATCGCAATGTATTGCAAATATGGCCAAAACACAAACAATAAAAAAATAGGATCTTCAATCTTGAGGCGGTTGATTCATCCAATAAGTAAGAAATGTGATAAATGGCATTTAACAGGAGAAGTAAACTTGAGTTTACTTACAACTCAAAGAACATTTCCAATGATCATCAGCCAATGGTAAAATTTATTGGTTTCTTGTCTCTTCAGTTTGTGTTTCCTATAAGTGTCATCAGGACCATTTAAAAAAACCGTGGTTAGAGCACCCATCTCCCAATTGGAAGGTCTGATTCAATCCTAAAATAGCAGATTTCTTTTTTCTGATATTCAACTACCTCTCTTTGTTACATTTATCAGTTACTCTCTTAATTCTGTCCCAGTGCATACATGCACCCTTTTTTCTCCACTTTTATTCCAGTTATATCTCAGACAATACTACGACCTCTGGTAAAAGCTATCGATGAAGTCAATACTCATTAACAAGCAGAAGGAAGAGCTGAACTACAGATGGAGTAACATATAAGCCTTAAAGTGTTGTTTTCAGTGTCTTGGCGAGTGAGAATTCAGACTGGCTGTATCCTTGTATGCAGAAACTCTTGTTACCACAGATATGCACACTTGTGATTCGGGTTTTAGATAAGTAACAAAATAATAACAATTCGGGTGTGCAGAGCAAGAAATTGAAGGGCTTGACAATTGCATAAAGTCATGTTGTATATGTTACTAAAAACTTGTGGGAAGTAAACAAACAATTTTGAAATGGGGGAGGTGCATTATTGAATATTTACTAACACTCTAAAGTTTGTATATACAAGATAAAAAAATAGTTCCCTCTGGATTTCTTCTTCTCGGTTTCTTTAGTTGTATTACTTTTTTCCTAACCAGTAAACCATTAAAAGGCCCAATGGGTTAGTGCATTGAAACTACAAGTATGACAATATGAAGAAATCCTACCAACTGATTCTTTCAAGTGTGAAGCAAAAAGGACATAACACTTTGCTCTTATTTAATGTTTTTTTGCTCTAATCTCCAAAAGTAAGAAATTTAAAAGGCTTAGGGTAAATATTTGAAAAAACTGAAATTTCTTAAGTAGAATTTCCACAGCACAAAAGGTACGGAATGTAGAAGAAGAACATTTATGGTTTTGATATGCAGAGAAGAAGAGAAACGGTAAAGTTGCCAGTTGTATTACCCTTGTAATTAGTTTTAGATTTTTACAGTTAGTATTTGGATACCAAATTACTAACTCCCTGGGATAACTGGGGTAACCATCTACTGAGCATTACAATGATTGATACCAGATTCTAACTTTGTAGGGTAAATGAGAACCATGTAACACCATGTATGGTACTTTGTGGCACATTGGAGGTATTGATGTTGAAGTTGAGTGATGTTACATTTTGAAGGAATATTTAGTGCTCCTGTGTCAACCATGAAAGCATAGGAATCATCACACTGATATGTTATGAAATTCAAATTCTACTTTTGTTTGACCATAATTGTTGGCTACTTTAATCATGTGATAGTGCTCGTTTCTGAAATGTTAACCAGTTAACTGATTATCAATGACAGGATTGCTGTATATTATACATATATTTGAAAAAATGGAGAGTCTTGGGGTTTATGGTTAAAATAACAGAAGAAGGGGTTTTAAAAGCCTTCAACACAAGTTAGATGAGAGTGATTGAGATAATACTTTTCAAAAAGGAAGTGTACTGAACTACGAACACCCAGATAGCATCCTAGGGTCATCACACGCACGCAACTGTTCACCTTATTGATGTTGAGGTTTGAGTGAGTTACATCTAAAGTTTAGATGCTCTTTCAGAATACCGGCTGTAGATTGAGACATGCTATGGGTAGGATGAGGATGGGAAGACTGTTTAAAACATCCTCCTTTGGAGATTTTGAAGAAGAAGCAGCTTAAAAATACAGCCCAATTACTAAGCCATAGTGTTGTTGCACAGGATTTTTAGTCTACCGGACAGGTGGAGGGAAGGAAGGAAATCTACCTTATAAGAAATGTTGGAAGTATTAAAAAGTGCAGTTGTTATTTTTCTTGATTTCTTGTCATCATACCGAAGTAGTGTATCATCTCTACGACCATTAACATTAACTAGAAGCCAGTGTGTGCAAAAATCTGAAGATGGTCTGCCGTACCTAGATGTCCACTCCAATCAAGAATATGTTGTACAAAGATACGAGGTAAGCGATTTGTGTCATTGACCCACAAACTTATTGAATGGATCCATATGATAAATTGATATTTAAGGCATGAGAATTATCAGACTTTTTCCTGAATTCAGGCTTTTTGTTGTTCAGATTTATGCAATTTTATTTTCCAGTCCAGTTTGGGCCATTTTGGTCATTCTTCACACTACTTTTAGGCTTTTGTCATAGTTGATTCTTATGCCTGAAATTACACTCCAGCTTTCATTTGCGCAATTTGAGGTAACACTGGGAGGAGAGGTTAAGTAGGGATTGTAGAAATCATAGTTTCATTACAAACATGTAACTCATGACAACATGATTAAAACATTCTACTTTTGTAATGGTTATCAAAAAATATTTCTATTCTGAAATCGTTAACGAGGCAAAGGAGAAGCAATGCACTGTAAAGTGTTTTAATTTTTTTTATTGTATGAATAAGGTAAAAGTAGTAAATGGGAAGGACATGGACTTCACAGTAACAAGTTGCCCATCTCTTTCAAAGCTATGGCCAGACTCCACCATATAGGTCGCTCCGGGATGATGCCACTCTTGTTGAAAAACAAACCATATCATCAAAGTTAATGTACGTAGTAAATCAGTGCATTTGGTGATTTGTGGACTCACTAAGTCATTGCCTAATTTCAAATACAATACAAAAACAATATTTTTCTTTAAATCTAGTTTAACATGTCTCTTTATAGAGAATGGGCATATTAGAGGTGCTATAACCATACAACATTTGACTTTGTAGGCCTAGGTGGCAAGATTCCGGAATTTTTTTTTATTTTTGGAGAGGTCATCATAAATCGGTCGTCTGTGGACGGAATGGAGGAAGCACGGGTACATGTTCGACCAGGAAACCCTGTCATGCTTGATATACTGGATCTCTTGTAGATCGTGATTGAGATCGCTCTTGATGGTGTCAGGGTACTGAAGGGGAACTTCTGCCTCTGCTTGATTTCCCTCCCGGAGGGGCCCATAAAATCAAATGGGAGATGGGTTGGTGTGGTTGCGATGCAGGTCCAGCCAAAACATAACGGCGTGTCTGATTGTTGAAGCATATTGGAGGGGAAATCACCGTATAAAGCGGTGTTTGGAAATATGATCCTTCCACAACTGATGTTGAAGCACTATTCGTAAACGTGAGTGTAGCACCCGTTTATACGATCTTCATTTTTTGCTGACTGTCCAAGTTCTGAGGTTATCAACCAGAATGCTTCCAGCAGGCTTTAAGAATAGATTTTAGTCCTTCGATCTAGTGAGGATTTCCAGATCTTGTGGAGTTTATTGCAGCCGACCCATTGCTTGGCTTCCCACATGTGAAGTCATGAAAAGAATTCGAATATATGAACAAAGGTATTGAATTCAGGAGAGGTAATAGCTCTCGTATGTCCCTACTTAAGTCGTCAAAATGTGTGCACCCCTCCCATGCGTAAGATGCTCTAACAGCTGTGAGACATAAGCAGATCTCTTTTTTTTGATATTCAACTACCTCTCTTTGTTACATTTATCCAGTTACTCTCTTAATTCTGTCCCAGTGCATAATGCCCCTTTTTCTCCTACTTTTATTCCAGTATATATCTCAGACAATACACGACCTCTGGTAAAAGCGATCGAATGAAGTCAATACTGCCTAACAGAGAAGGAAGGCTGAAATACAGATTGGAGGTAAACCATCTTAAGCCTTTTTAAGTGTTGTTTTCAGTGTCTTGGCGAGTGAGAATTCAGACTGGCTGTATCCTTGTATGCAGAAACTCTTGTTACCACAGATATGCACACTTGTGATTCGGGTTTTAGATAAGTAACAAAATAATAACAATTCGGGTGTGCAGAGCAAGAAATTGAAGGGCTTGACAATTGCATAAAGTCATGTTGTATATGTTACTAAAAACTTGTGGGAAGTAAACAAACAATTTGAAATGGGGGAGGTGCATTATTGAATATTTACTAACACTCTAAAGTTTGTATATACAAGATAAAAAAATAGTTCCCTCTGGATTTCTTCTTCTCGGTTTCTTTAGTTGTATTACTTTTTTCCTAACCAGTAAACCATTAAAAGGCCCAATGGGTTAGTGCATTGAAACTACAAGTATGACAATATGAAGAAATCCTACCAACTGATTCTTTCAAGTGTGAAGCAAAAAGGACATAACACTTTGCTCTTATTTAATGTTTTTTTGCTCTAATCTCCAAAAGTAAGAAATTTAAAAGGCTTAGGGTAAATATTTGAAAAAAACTGAAATTTCTTAAGTAGAATTTCCACAGCACAAAAGGTACGGAATGTAGAAGAAGAACATTTATGGTTTTGATATGCAGAGAAGAAGAGAAACGGTAAAGTTGCCAGTTGTATTACCCTTGTAATTAGTTTTAGATTTTTACAGTTAGTATTTGGATACCAAATTACTAACTCCCTGGGATAACTGGGGTAACCATCTACTGAGCATTACAATGATTGATACCAGATTCTAACTTTGTAGGGTAAATGAGAACCATGTAACACCATGTATGGTACTTTGTGGCACATTGGAGGTATTGATGTTGAAGTTGAGTGATGTTACATTTTGAAGGAATATTTAGTGCTCCTGTGTCAACCATGAAAGCATAGGAATCATCACACTGATATGTTATGAAATTCAAATTCTACTTTTGTTTGACCATAATTGTTGGCTACTTTAATCATGTGATAGTGCTCGTTTCTGAAATGTTAACCAGTTAAACTGATTATCAATGACAGGATTGCTGTATATTATACATATATTTGAAAAAATGGAGAGTCTTGGGGTTTATGGTTAAAATAACAGAAGAAGGGGTTTTAAAAGCCTTCAACACAAGTTAGATGAGAGTGATTGAGATAATACTTTTCAAAAAGGAAGTGTACTGAACTACGAACACCCAGATAGCATCCTAGGGTCATCACACGCACGCAACTGTTCACCTTATTGATGTTGAGGTTTGAGTGAGTTACATCTAAAGTTTAGATGCTCTTTCAGAATACCGGCTGTAGATTGAGACATGCTATGGGTAGGATGAGGATGGGAAGACTGTTTAAAACATCCTCCTTTGGAGATTTTGAATAAGAAGCAGCTTAAAAATACAGCCCAATTACTAAGCCATAGTTGGGTTGTTGCACAGGATTTTTAGTCTACCAGGACAGGTGTATTTGAAGTCATTCAACGGAAATGTTGTGAGAAGATTAAAAAGTGGCATTGTTCATTGTCTGATTCTGTCAATCTATCCAGAAGTAAGTGTATCATCTCTACGACAATTAACATTAACTAGGAAGCCAGTGTTGTTGCAACTCTGAAGATGGTCTTGCCGTACCTAGATGTCCACTCCAATCAAGAATAGTTGTACAAAGAAATACGAGGTAAGCGATTTGTGTCATTGACCCACAAAACTTATTGACTGTGATCAATAATGAATAAATTGATATATTACAGGCATGCGAATTATCAGACTTTTTCCTGAATTCAGGCTTTTTTGGTTCAGATTTATGCAATTTTATTTCGGAGGCCAGTTTGGGCCATTTTGGTCAGCTTCACACTTACCTTGTTAGGCTTTGGTTCATAAGTTGATTCTTATGCCTGAAAATACACTCAAGCTTTCATTTGCTGCAATTTTTAGGTGGTACACTGGGAGGAGAGGTTAAGTAGGGATTGTAGAAAATCCTTAGTTCATACAAACATGTAATCATACAAACATTGGGATTGAAAAAAATTCTAATTTTGTAATGTGTTATCAAACAATATTTCTCTTCTGAATGTTAAAGAGGCAAAGGAGAAGCCAATGCCAATGTTTGTCTAAAGGTGTTTTTATTTTTTTTATTGATGACTAAGGTAAAAGTAAATGTAAATGGGGAATGGACATGACTTCACAGTTAACAAAGTGCAATCTCGTTCGAAGCGATTGGGCAGACTCCACCATATAGGCATCCGGGATGATGCCACTCTTGTTGAAAACCAAACCATATCACCAAAGTTAACAGTACAGATAGGATAATCAGTGCATTGGTGCTGCATTGTGTGACTCACTAGTCATTGCGAATTTCATGGTGAGCAAAATATTTTTCTTGTAAAACTCTAGTTTAAACATGGTCTCTCTAGCAGCATGGGCATATAAGGAGGGTGCTATAACATAACAAATTATGACCTTTGTCGGCCTAGGTGCAAGATTTTCCCCCCGGAATTTTTTTTTATTTTTGGAGAGGTCATCATCATCATCGGTCTCTGTGAACGGAATGGAAGAAGCACATGGCTACATGTTCGAACCAGATAACCCTGTCTGCATGATTATTACTGGATCTCTTGTTAGATTAGATTGAGATCGCTTTCTTGATGGTGTCAGTTTTTGTACTGAAGGGACTTCGCCTCGGCTGATTTCCACTGGAGGGGCACAGAAAAGCAAATGGGCGAGGGTGGGTGGTTGCAGATGCAGGTGTCCAGCACAAAAATAAAACGGCGTTGCTGATTGGTTTGAGATATTGGAGGGATACACGTTATACAGCGGTTTTGAAATGATCCTTCAACTGATGTTGAGCATCTTCGTAAAAGTGAGTGTAGCACCCGTTTATACGATCTTCCATTTGGTGCTGACTTCCCCCAAGTTTCTGAGCCGTACAACAGAATGCTTTCCATGCAGGCTGTGAAGATCTGATTGTCCTTCGAATATATGAGGATTTCCAGATCTTGTGGGGTTTATGCAGGCGACCCTGGCTTGTGCTTTCCACTGTGAAGTCATGAAAGAATCCGGGTATAGACAAGGTATTGAATCAGGAGAGGGTTAATAGCTCTCGTATGTCCATACTTAGTCGTCAAAATTGTGTGCCCCTGCTTAAGATTGCTCTAAACAGCTGTGAGATATAAGCCAATTAAGTAGACAAATTATCCATATAGCTGGTATTTTTAGCCTATAATATATAGGCTAGTGTCATCACGTAGCAAAAATTAGAGTAGGAAACTCAATATATCTCATGACAGTCTCTCATGCCTTGCCAAGTCTTTTGAAACTCCAGGTATGAAGTAATGACATATTTGAAAAGTTATGTTGTGGATTGTGAAAATTCTGGCGATGTTGCGTTTTGGGTATTTTGTTCGGGCCTTTGGTGTTTTGGCATGAATGTGGATAGGCAAAGATATGCTGAATTGTCTGTTGCCTACAATGTAGATGCAGCTTGGGAAAGTAAAAAGCCATGCCTTAACAATGCTGGCCTAGAGAGGCATTGCATTTGCAGCCTAGGCTGATAACCACTTGGCAGGAATATTGCATGTTATCTAGGAAAGATGATAGTTTATGTTAGCAACTTCAATTAGCACTCTCCACTTCAAAGTTGGGGGTGTCCTTGATTTTTTAGGAGTGGACATTCAGTGGCTAGCTCTTATAGTTAATATAACAATTTTGGTTTCACTTGGACCAGACTTGGTTTTCATTTTCAAAATCTTTTGCTTTTCAACTAGCAGTGGTTTATGTTTCAAGTCATTTTCATTTCTTAGGACTCTAGTTGGGGAGATATTAGCTGGACAATACTTTTGTCAGAAAACCTTTTCATCAACAAACATCACAGAAACATATTTGTGGTGAAACATATAACAAATGTTGAAATACTCGGTATTAAGTATTTGTCACAAAAATCAGGCCCGTAGCATTTTTAAATTGTTAGCCTATATATAGGGTAGTTTGTCATCACGTAGCAAATTAGAGTAGGAAACCCACTGTTCTCTCATAAACTAGTTCTCATGTTTGTCCCCTTCTTTTGAAACTCGCAGGGAGCAAGTAATGACATTTCTTGAAAAGTTATGTGTGGATTTTGAAAAATTTGAGAGATGCGTTGGTTAGGGCATTTTGTCGTCTTTTTGTGTTTTTTGACATAAATTGTGTTTGGAGGCATATTATGTGAATTGTCTGTTGTCCTACAATGTAGATGCAAGCTGTGTGAAAGCGGAAGCTGAAAGCCATGCATATCAATGCTGGCCCCTAGAGAGGATGCATGTGCAGCCTAGTCTGATAACCGCTTGGGCAGTAAATTTCATGCTACTAGGTAGATGATAGTTAGGTTATTGCCAACCAAAAACCAAAAAAGGGTAATTTTAGTTTGTTATTGTTTACCACCAATATATTCCCCAGTGTCTAAAGTTCCAGTGCCTTGTACCATGGTACTTGACACTCATAGACAGTTGATCCTGAAGATAGTGCTTAATTATGCAAGTCTCATTCACGAATGCAATGTTCACCACCATGGTTCAAAAGCGCACTATCATAATAGTGAATATGCTTGAACTTTAACCTTGCCCTGTGTTAACTTGAAACAGCCCAAATTCTCTCACTTGAACCAAATTCAATCCATAAGGGCCTTAGAAAACACACAGATCCTAAGAGAGAGAGGATAATTACATCCACAATGCATTTAGTTTGGGTACATGGTCACATCAATAATCAATGCATGATCCCAGACATGTGATCCCACACAAATCCCTTTTTAAATACTAAAACTCGACCCTTTTTCGACACCCATTCCTGCACACAAAACACTAGTACTTAAAAAAAAATTTAATAATGAAAGGTTTGTGCTCCTTAATCTTCTTTACACTGCCCTAAATACTGACATATGTTTAGTACAGACATTATAGGCAAATTGCAATGTAGTATGGGATAGTTCAAACACCCTGCTGTACTATGAAGCAAGTTAAATGAGGCAACCACTGTTTATTCTTGGCGAACTCCATGATTACATCATAACCTTGTAGCTTGTCACTATTACGGAATGTACATTGTTTTGCTTTTCAAGATTTTTTATGGGATAAAGTGAAATCCTAGTCTGGTATTATAAGTGGGGTAAATTTAGCCAATTTGAAGGGTCAGTGAGTTGAAATCGGTTGTATTTAGTCGAGTTATAGTGATATGTATTTCTTTTTTTTCTTCCTTTCCCTTTTTAGTAATTTGTATTAAGTTGACCATTTACAATACTCTGTTATCAACACCACAAGTCATAATGTTGACAGTTGACAAAAAACAGGAGATTGTCATGGGTCAAGGAAATTGCCACAACAGGAGGTTGACCATGGACTTCAGAAATAATTTAGTTCAGTGATTATATCACCATTTGCAACGAGTGATGACGACACAAATTTTATAATGTAGACTTAGACATTGACAATAAATGGTTATGAAAAGTGAAACTACAGGTTAAATGGGGGGGTTCTCAACATTAAATGACCATACAGGGAGGCCACAGACACCGGTCCCATTGTCAGCCTTCTGGTAATCAATGACCCTTTTTTCAGCCACTTTGGTTTATAGCACAATGGGGTCGTTTTCAAAATTTCTGACATGTGGAAACAATTAGCCGGCATTTCCTCAATCTGAAGCCAAATTTCCAAATTTGCTAAAAATGTCAAAAATTTTGCCGTTGAATGTTGAATGTGAATGTTGAAGGAACAATGGCAAATTTGGGTTAAATTTGCCTAAAACTTTGCATCTCTGCTATGATATGGGTCCCTTTTTGGAAAAAAATGGTATAGCTAGGGTCCCTACTTCCAGAGGTGTGGAGGCACGTCCCTACCCAAACCAGTGGGTACCCCCCCCCCCCCCCGGGTTAAGTACAGGGTAAGGGAACAATTAAGGAGAATGAAGAAGGTATGGAATTACTTCCATTAAAGTTTGTGTAAAAAGATTCAAACAACAGATTGACAAACTCCATGTATGCAGGTCCACATGGAGCATTCTTCGGATTGACATCTCGACGACTAAAAATATTATATTGCAAAATATTTGAATGTTCATGTGGAATTGAAAAAGCAATAAACAGGTTTTCCATAAGAACAAATAGTGATTTAAAGTCATTGCCATTAGAATTTGCCATATTTGTGGTTTCGGGAAGTTAAACAGTACAGTAATACCCTGTAATGTCATAAAGTTTACATAGATAGGCTATTGAATAGCCTATGGCACTTGAAGTAATTGTCAAGTGAAAATTAATTTTAAAAAATACATAAAGCCCAGATTAATGTGGTATATTTTTGGGGAGTTCACTCATAATATAAATTACGTTAGGACAATGAAAGTAAACAATTTCCTATTGCAAGATTAAGGAGGGACGCATTCATTTGTATTATCATAACACATAAAAAATAAAATTTTGGGCTGTTCATTTCAGGGGTGAAATTAATACTCTGGTATGATATAAAGATTGTAAAAAACACCCGGGCTAAAAAAATGGGAACGCCTTTTGAAAATTTTAAAGTGACATTAAATAGTAAAAAAACAACGTGCAATAAGGTACATTTCAGATAATGCAGGGCCACTTAAAAATTATATTTAAAGGTGCATTTTGTGCTCTAAACACCTCATTTTGTTTATGGTTATGTTAGATATCCCGAGAAAAGATTAATTCCAAAATGCATGTTGTTTTGATTGAGGCGGTTTGATGTTATCAAACAAATGTTTATATCACGGTGTCACTGAGGCCAAGGCCACTGCATTATAATTTCTGTCTTTTACGGACAGAAATACCAAATACTAATTTCTTCAGAGTAGATAGACTTTGCAAGTAGTGGATTAGGCACATGCTATACTTAAGGCTAACGGGTCAGGTGATCTACAATCTCAACTCCTTTGGGTAAAGCCAAGGGGAGAGACTGTGTGGATCCGAAAAAGCCAAATGTGGTTGAAAGGTTGCGTTCATGTGATTTTAAAGACTTTCCATATATGCAGTTTATTTTTAAAAATAAATTACCGGTAAGTAAGAACAAAAAGAAGAACCTTTTAGTTATCTTGGAAAAAAGACTAGCTGAAAAACAATAACTTGTTGGCCTACTAATAGAGAATGTATGTAAATTAAAGCAATTGTGAAAACAATTATCATCATCTTGTTACATAAAGACGGCGTATTCGGCTTATCTACTTCAGGTGTGATCTAATACATTGGTAAGCATTCCAAATATGTAAAAACTGGGGTTCGAGAAAAATTGGGGGCGCTTCTTTCTGTAAATCTCCTCATGTCTCTTTAAATGTAATTCGTGGAGCATAAGGCATCAAAATTAGCTCTTTTGTTTCTCATCGCTTTCGTAGTCCTGAGCTATTTGTGAAGCTAGCGCATGACTATTCATTCAGTCATTGCCATTGGCAACCGATTCAAAACAAAGCGGGCGAATGAACCGCCAGGTCTAGGAGGAACGCTGCAGTGAAAATAGTGGATTACAATTTACGCCATGTTTACGGTCAGAGACTGTAGCGAGTATTTTACAGAAGCATAAAACATTTCTGGCTTGGATATATCGTTCTGTAGACTAGTGATGGCATTCGATCAAGCCTGGATATGAACGTAAATGGGGTACGTCGTGTGGTAAAAGCTACGTGTACTGTGTAATGTGTTTACTGTTATTGTGAAATTCAGTCATGACGGTGAACGGCATTGCTTTTACACGTATGCTACTTTTCATCATTATGAGGGCGGAATATATCAGTTGCAGCAAATAGTGGGGCCAAAGTTGCACCCAGACCTGGGGGAGCCTTTGTCGTGGTAAATTCCGGGGGGTCTTTTCAAATTTGCTGTCACAAATTCTCGTAAGAATTTGCCGAAGTCAAGCTTCATAACTGGCTTGAATTTTAGGGAGTCTTCGTCACATACACATGATACATGCAATGATGCATGCGTCATTTTTCAGCGATTCATCCCCCGGTGCATGAGTCCAGATTCATCATTTCATGTAATCATGTCAAACTAAAATTCATCCGTGAATACGTAGAGAGTGTTAATTTTGACTGGCTATTTCAGTTTGCTGCATTTTATTAAAAAGTAGGTCGTAAACTCATGTATTTTGAAAAGTTCAAATGAAGGTCGTGGCTTCCATGCCTACAATCTACCTGATCAAAAAAGTAGTTCCGGCGGTTTTTCTGCCTGGCGATACTGGTAATTCTGCCCAGCAACCGAGCGCGTACAGGTGGGTTTTCTCTCTACGTACCTAGTGCGTACAGGTGCGTATTACCTGGGTTCAATTTTCGAATTGAACCCAGGCATCAGCCAATGAAATTGCTTACATTTTCACAGCTGTTTAAGAATGTTGGATATTGATGGCAATTTTAGCACAAGGATATCCTTATCCTTTGTAACGAAGTTGGGTCTAGGCTAGGCACCTGTTTTCATAATTGAAGTGGTAGCATACTGAAGTTCAAGAGTACTCACGATTCACATTTTTTTTTTATTACATGGTATGATTAATCCATAGAAAACATCTCGGGTATTATTTTTGTGCTCGCATTAGTCTGGTTTGAGTGTCATTTCTTGCTTTTCTCATCCATGTCATTTACCAATTTTTAGCCGCACCATTGGCGATCCAAATTCAGCAGGGATGCAGAATTAAGTCTTTTTACATAGAGCAAAGATACCTGCAGGATTTATCTGGGGCGTAATTTCGCAGGGAGGGTATTTTTCACATTTCGGGGTTGGTTTTTGTGAGTCTAGGATGTGTTTTCTTCCTTCAAAATTAGGATTTATTTCACTCTAAAAGAGACGTCAAACCTGTTCGCACTCGGACATTGTTTATTTTCTAAGTCCCCATTTTTTAAGTGCTTTATTTTCTCTTTCTCATCATTTTATACACAAGAAATTCCCTTAGAGATATTTTAATTTCATATTCTTTTTAATGATCTGAAAATATGATTTTCATTGATTTTTCAGGATTTTCTCATAAAGGTTTACTTTATTTGATGTGTGTAAGGATAATTTTTGGACTTGTCAAGTAACTAGTCCTCTTGTTCGGCAGGTAAATTTTTGCTCATCCTCATTCATGATATTCAGTTGTATAACTTTATTAAGAACTACGGGAAGAAGTAATTCAGTTTCCAAGCCACTCAAGCGCCCTGAGATTAAGCGTACGGCGAGGAATTTTAGGAGTAATGTTTGGGAAAAGGAGCTGGTCACTTCTGAGTTGAATACGATCGAGAATGGATATATTTGCAAAAACCTCATCAATATTAAGACTTCACTTCTTCTTAATTGTTTTTACCTCGGCTATTTTGGCATTAGCCTAGATAGGTATGTAGAGGTTAAAATACTCGCTGCTTCGACAGCGAGGTCACCATGTGGTGGACCTCAAACTTTTGAGTTTTGTAAATAAAATAAAATGTTTTGATATGTAAATAAAACTTCTGATTTTGGGAATTCTGCCATTCGTCAAACTTCACAAGTATTTTATATCCCGAATTTATCTGAGCCTTTGAGGGCATGTGACTCGTTCCTATAATTTAGCTTTTGTATTTAAATTATACCGGGTTCTGTTTTGGTACGGCATCTTGCCGCCCGGTCTTTGTTTACCTAAATTTAAAGGGCCCGCCGGTCAGCTGTGCATTGATTGTACATGTGACGTTGCACAGCGTAGGAGCTGATCCGCTAATTGAATGAGGCCGCGGGTTAATTGAACATTTCTCAGTCATGTCAGTCTAAATCTTCTCAATTCATACAACGATCGATCTGGCATTTTCTATAATATTTTAAAGACTCGCCTTGATTCCATAAATAAGCATTTTGAGTAGAAATTAAGCCTGATCCAGTTGACAATTTTGCAGACAAGATTTCTCCTTGACAACCGTAACAAAATTGTGGATTTTCCGTTGCCAAGATGGCGTCCATTTTCATATTTGAGCCATGCAAACTTTCCGTGAAGTTTTGACGAAACAGGAAGAATTATTCCAATGAAATTTGATATTCTATATTATCTCCATAGTATATAGGATAATCACATAAAATACAGCTCGTCAGGCTTTGTTAATTTAGATGCAATTTCAGCAGACGAAACCTTTCTGTGCATGCGCAGTGTGTCATTTGACAAATGTGATCTTATTGATTATGCTAATGAGGGGGTTTCCCCTTTTCGTGATCGTATTTTGACTTGTAGGATGCTCGCCTTTTAGAAAACTGTTTGTTTGGCTACAGGCTGTATTTTACGATTGTCCAAACACAAATTAGGCTTGGAATTCGCGAATTATAGTGCTTTTCGCGTTGACAAAGTGATCAGACTTCTATTTTTAGATATGAAAATATTGAGACTCTAAAAAGTTATCTCGATTTATATACATTTATGACATCTCCAGAAATATAAAAATACTTATTCTTTGACAAACAGTATGAGTATAGCTGTCACAAAGATTGAGAACCACATAGTTTCAATGGAAAATGTTATGTAATGTTTGACATTATGTATACTGCAAAAATGAAATGCATGAACTTTGTACAGTTGAAATGCCATGAAACGTGAAAGAAATCAAAAGATATGTGAAAAGAACCACCAACATTGTTTAAACATACAACTTTGTCTCTCTTTCCCTTTTCTTTATAGAAGTGCTTAGTATTAGTACTTGTCAATGTCCTTGCAAATTAAATCAATCCTTAGTTACCTCCAAATGCTTGTATGGGTTATGTATGGGTTTTTCCAGATATTTATCATGGTATGATATGGTGCATAGCCTATTTCTCTTGCGTAAAAGCTTTGTAGATGCAATATCGCTCGGTTGGACCTTACGATTTAAGATTACCAACTATTTATCAATAACCCTGCAGCATGGAAGGAACTTCGGAAAGATATTTTCCCTTTATTATATTCCACCCTTCAGGTGACTTAAGAGTCATCGTTCATCATCAGGGAATCGATTCCACATTCACTCAAATGATTCTCACACGTCAACTTCATACCATACTTGATATGAACTAATGCTTACTTATATTAGAAACTTGTTACAAATTAACATATTATATATATAACATTTACTATATACTTTTATTGAGCGCGACGCTCAGTTTAGGCCATCGGTGTTCCAGTTTATTTGAGTTAAACCTTTTGCTGCTCGTCGGCTAGTCGACATTGGATTTTGTCCCCGCCAAACGAATTTCGGGAGGGGACTCTAAAATGTCTCCGTCCGTATTCCGTCCGTATGTCCGTCCATTTCGTCCTTATGTCCGTATGTCTGTAGTCCGTATTCCGTGATACAAATGTTAACCCTTGACATTTGGGCATATCTTTTTTTCTGGATGCGCCTAGAATACCAAACTTTGGTATATTGTAGGGGTGATCCCCTATTCACCATGTAATTCATTCCCCCCGGTCCCCCCCTGGGTCTGTCATGGGGTAGGGGAAAAAAGGTCAAGGAAAAAGGGTCAATATTGCACATAAAATGTCAACATTGTGTACCATTTTATCTAAGTTCTGGAAGGGCTTCGATGATGTAACTTGTGGAAAGAAGCAGGTTGATGATTCTCAACCTGATTCATTTTGGGTGTAAAATGTGCTCATTAAGTATCTAATTTG
The DNA here is from genome assembly GCA_023653785.1 of Ophioderma brevispina. Taxonomy (NCBI): domain Eukaryota; kingdom Metazoa; phylum Echinodermata; class Ophiuroidea; order Amphilepidida; family Ophiodermatidae; genus Ophioderma; species Ophioderma brevispina. Next base: position 14,166 of record JAMKCH010007589.1, on the reverse strand, counting down.
CAATAATTATGAAATTTTTTCCCGCACTGCCATGTACGTTTTTCTAGGAGTTCGTAAGGTTATTTGATGCAACTTGGTGGAATGGAGTGGGCTGAGAAGTTCTCGCACCTGATAGATTTTGGGCGAATTTTTTTTTCTATTTGTTACATGTGGTCAATTCCTTTGGGGGGGGGGGGTGGTTGCCAGCCGGTTTACATTTCTTGAAAATGTGAAAATACGTAAAATTCAATGTTTCGCCGCTTTCCAGACCCCGTATTGGTCCCAAATTTAAATGGATCACTGATTTTTTCAATAGGTTTGCCACATTGATAATATCATATTTTTACTAAATTTAGTGAATTTTCAGGGATTTTTGCATGCTGATTTTAAATATTCTTGAGTCCTTTTCTTGAGTAACCATTATTTTTGGCGACTAGGGATGGCCAAATTAAGGGTGGACTGTGTCAGTTTTAGTTGTCCATTTATGATCGCGTATTCGGCGGGGACTATTTTACGCATCGCGTAAATACAGTCGCCTTGTTATTTCTTGGATCTTATTTTATACCATCTTAAACTCCCCCCCTTCATATTCATCACACCTTTCAGCACATTGATATCATCATCATTTTTTACGTGAATCACTGAAAATGCTTAGTTTTCTGAATTCCTGAAATACATGATTTTGTCTGCTAGAATTTAATCTGTTACATTACATTGGCTTCTGATATTGTTTGTTCCTAGAGGTTATGCTGTTGTTGTGCAGCTATTTAGATTCTCGTCTTCCAGCACATCCCAAATATCCTATGGCAAACTATTTGCTAGCCGTACGTCATGAGACTCCAGATAAGCCAGGTTGGTATTGGCAAATTTATTAAATACTGTGACTTGGGCTACTTCTACCGATATACTTAGCGTTTCATTGTTTAGCAGTTTTTAGGCATTCTCCAGAGTCCGCCCTTGATTTCTATACGTAATGTCTCGCCTCTAGGCTTTTGAGTGCACTCTTTTTGACCTCGTACCCTCCAACCTACTTACTTTCCCCCCATATCCGTAAAACTGGTTCTCCACATACTTAGCAAAAGAAAAGCTGTATAAGATAATATCTTCTTTTTGTCTCGCCTGACTTTTGTTCGCAGAGACTTAGTAATTCACTTTTCTGTCTGTCTGTCTGTCGTCTGTCTGTCGGTCTGTCCGTCTGGCTGTCTGTCTGCCCGCCATCCGTGTTCACGGCTGTGTACGATTTTCTGGAGTCCGTAAGGGCTATGCTGATGTACTTGGTGGAAAAAGCGGGTCAACAGTTTCGACCTGATTCGATTTAGGGCGTTAAAATACGCTAATTAGTATCTAATTTGCATAATTTAGAACAGCTTGTTGTACCGTTTTATCTGGAGTTCCGTAGGCGTATGATGTAACTTGATGGAGGAACGGGCTGAGGAGTTCTCGACCTGATTAGATTTTGGGCGTATTTCTGGCAAATTAAATATGCAATAGCTATTATATGCAAAGATCAGCGTAATTGCTATACTTTTGAACGGTACTCCAGACGCAAAGATTCCTTCACTGCATGAAAGCCTATCATGATGCCTCATCGTTTCTGCAATTTGAAAAGTGCGAGATACTTGCGGCTTATGTATGCAACATGAGCTAATTAAATATGCGTCATTAACTGTATCTCTGAAACGTACATCGGATGGGCAAAATTCCTTCGCCACATAAGATATCATGCCGTGCACTCTTTTGTGTTAATTCAAATTGGGTCAAAATGACATTTTGGGCGTAAATATGCTAATTAAGTGTCTAATGTGCATATTTAAAGAAGAACCTTACTAAGAATAACTTATATCAATATACGCTATAAAAATAATTATTGAACACATATCGAATGGTTTCATGAAAAAAAACGGAATTATACAAGCATAAAATGAAATAAAAACTTGTCGTCTGACCATGCTATTTAAATTTCGCGCTAGTGAATATGGATAATTATACGCTGATCAATCCCGACTTCAACAGTAATGTCATCACCATTCAACACGTTACGCGTTCATAATTAGGCTAACGTGTGTACACAGGAAATACCAGTATAATAAATCACCGAGGTGTCGCACCCCTCACAAGTAAGAATCTGTTTGTAATCAATAGAATATTGTTTCTGAGTAGAATTTCATGTGGTTAGCACTTCTACAAGGTGTTCTTTCTCCAGGTATTGCTGTTTAAACAAACCAATGTCTGCACACATGAAACCCGCCAATCATCATACTCACGCACCTGCTCAAACATGCTCAAGGCACTGCCCCTGCTGGATTTGGTGAAAGCTGAAAGGGTTTCTAGAACTAATTTCCGAATTAATCTGATGAACAATCGGGGATGTAGCTGGCAGTATTCTCGCAGAGGTTGTTGTAATTAATAGGAGAGTGCATATTTTAGCTAAAGTCATAGCTTTTGATTGGGATCCTATATGGGATGTGTTGAGGTGGGGGGGGGGACTTTTCATAGTGTTCTGAAGTTTCCTATAGCAATAATGTTCAGGCTGTAACATAAACACCACAAGAATAGCACGTTTAGGGTAGGAAATGGGGTTTTCCATAAGGTGACCTCATCTTACACCTTTGACTCGCTTATTAAAGGGGTTTCACCGATCCTTGGCCTCAACCCCATTCACATCTTGCACCATCGACCCTGCAATTTTGTTATCATTAGAAACCTTGTATTTTTCTCATCTCATCTGCAAAATATTTTGATGGACTTCTTTCCATTTGATGCTACAAGACAAAACCTAATTTGTTTAGGGTACCATGACATATTTTTGAAAACTTGCCTGCTATCGTAATCTTCCGCATAACAGAAAACCGCTTTGACTTGTCGTGCCGACAGAAGAAATACTACTAAATAATCATCTTGTTACTAAAGACGGGCGTATTCGGCTTATTTATCTAATCAGGTGTGATCTAATACATTGAGTAAGCATTCCAATTGTAAAAACTGGGGGGTTTCGAGAAAAATTGGGGCGCTTCTTCTGAAATTCCTCATGTCTCTTTGGAAATGTAATTCGTGGAGCATAAGGCATCAAAATTAGCTCTTTTGTTTTCTCATCGCTTTGTAGTCGAGCTATTTGTGAAGCTAGCGCATGACTATCATTCAGTCATGCCATTGGCAAACCGATTCAAAACAAAGCGGGCGAATGCAACCACCAGTGTCTAGGAGGAAAGCTGCGTGAAAATAGTGGATTACAATTTACGCCATGTTTACGGTCAGAGAGTGTAGCGAGTATTTTACGGAAGCATAACCATTTCTGGCTTGGCTATATCGTTCTGTACGATAGTGATGGGCATTCGATCAAGCCTGGATATGAACGTAAATGGGGTGGTACGTCGTGTTTGTAAAGATACGTGTACGGGTAATTGTGTTACTGTTATTGTGAAATTCAGTCATGACGGTGAACGGCATTCATTGCTTTTACACGTATGCTACTTTTATCATTATGAGGGCGGAAATATATAGTTGCAGCAAATAGTGGGGCCAAACGTTGCACCCAGACCTGGGGGAGCCCTTGTCGTGGTAAGTTCAGGGGGGTCTTTTCAAATTGCTGTCACAAAATTGCGGAAGAATTTGCACGAAGTCAAAGCTTCATAAAACGCTTGAATTTTAGGGAGTCTTCGTCACATTACCAAATGATACATGCAATGATGCTGCGTCATTTTGTCAGCGATTCATCCCCCGGTGCATGAGTCCAGATTCATCATTTCCTGTAAATCATGTCCAAATAAAATTCATCCGGGAATACGGAGAATTAGAGAGTGTAATTTTGACTGGCTTTTCAGTTTGCGATTTATTAAAAGTAGGTCGTAAAACCCCATGTATTTTGAAAAGTTCAAAGGAAGGTCGTGGCTTCCACTGCATACCAATCTCCTGATCAAAAAAAGTAGTTCGGCAGGTTTTTTGCCTGGCGATTATGGTAATCTGCCCAGCAATCCGAGAGCGTACGGTGGGTTTTCTCTTACTTTACCTAGGTGCGTACAGGTGCGTTTATTACCTGAGTTCAAATATCGGAATGAACCCAGGCATCACGCCAATGTGAAAATTGCTTACATTTTCCAGTGTTAAGAAGTGTGGATTATTGATGGCAATTTTAGCACCAAGGATACCTTATCCTTTGTAACGAGTTGGGTCGAGGCTAGGCACCGGGTTTCATAATTGATAGTTGGTGCATAATGAAGTTAACGAGTACTCACGATTCACATTTTTTTTTAATTAAATGGTATGATTAACTCCATAGAAACATCTCGGGTATTATTTTTGTGCTCGCATTAGTCTGGTTCTGAGTGTCATTTCTTGGCTTTTCTATCCATGTCATTACAAATTGTTAGCCGCACCATGGCGATCCAATTCAGCAGGGATGCAGAATTAAGTCTTGTAATAGAGCAAGATACCTGCAGGATTAATCTGGGGGTAATTTCGCAGGGAGGGTATTTTTCACATTCGGGGGGTTGGTTTTTGTGAGTCTAGGGTGGGTTTTCTTCCTTCAAAATTAGGATTTATTAACTCATAAAAGAGAAGTCAAACCTGTTCGCATGGACATGTTATTTTCATAATTCACACTTTTAGGCCTTTATTTTCATCTTTCGTCATTTATACACAAGAACGTCATTAGAGATATTTTATTTCATATTATGTTAATGCACTGAACAAATATGACGTTTCCGGATTTTTAGGGGATTTTCTCATAAAGGTTTACATTATTTTGATGTGTTGTAGGATTTAATTTGGGACTTTTCACGTACATAGTCACTCCTTGTCGGAAGGATAAATTTTTGCTATCATCATTCATGACTATTCAGTGAATAAACTTTATTTAAAACTACTGAAGAAGTAATTCAGTTTCCAAAGCCAATCAGCGCAATGCTGAAGATTAAGCGTATGGCGGAGGAATTTTAGGGTGTAAGTTAGGGAAAAGGAGCTGGTCACTTATGAGTTGAATACGATCGAGAACGGATATATTTGCAAAAAACCTCATCAATATTAAGGACGTCAACTATTCTTACTGGTTTTTACCTAGGCTATTTTGGCATAGCCTAGAGAGGTATGTAGAGTTAAAAACTCGCTGCTTCGGCAGCGAGGTCACCATGTGGTGGACCTCAAACTTTTGAGTTTTGTAAATAAAATAAATAAAATGTTTTGATATGTAAATAAAAACTTCTGAATTTGGGAATTCGGCCATTCGTTCAACTTCACAAGTATTTTATATCCCGAATTTATCTGAGCCTTTGAGGGCATATGTGACTCGTTCCGATAATTAGCTGTTGTATTAAAGTATACCGGGTTCTGTTTTGGTACGGCATCTTGCCGGAAGGGTCTTTGTGTAACTAAATTTAAAGGGCCAGCCGGTCGATGTGCATTGCTGACATGTGACATTGACAGACGTAGGAGCTGATCCGCCAATAATGAGGCCGCTGGGTTAATTGAACATTTCTCAGTCATATTCAGTCTAAATCTTCTCAATTCATAAACGATCGATCGGCATTTTCTATACTATTTAAAGACTCGCCTGATCCATACAAATAAGCTTTGAAGTAGAAATTAAGCCTGATCCAGTTGACGATTTTGCAGACAAGATTTCTCCTTGACAACCGCTAACAAAATTGGGATTTTCCGGCCAAGATGGCCGTCCATTTTCCATATTTGAGGCTCATGCAAAACTTTCCGTGAATGAAGTTGTGACGACAACAGGAAGACATTATTCCATGAAATTTGATATTCGATATTATCTCCCTAGTATCTAGGATAATCACATAAACATACAGCTCGTCAGGCTTTGTTAATTTAGATGCAATTCAGCAGACGGAAACATTCTGTGCATGCGCAGTGTGTCATATGACAAATGTGATCTTATTGATTATGCTAATGCACGGGGGTTTCCCCTTTTCGTGATAGTATTTTGCCTTGTAGGATGCCTCGCCTTTTAGAAAACTGTTGTTGGCTACAGGCTGTATTTTACGATTGTCCAAACACAAATTAGGCTTGGAATTCAGCGGAATTTATAGTGCTTTTCGCGTTGACAAAGTGATCAGACTTCTATTTTTAGATATTGAAATATTGAGACTCTAAAAGTTCTATATCGATTTATATGTACATTATGCATCTCCGAAATATAAAAATACTGATTCTTTGAAAAACAGTTGAGTATAGCTGTCACAAAGATTGAGAACCGCTAGTTTCAATGGAAAAATGTTATGTTAAGGTTTGACATTATGTATACTGCAGAAAAATGAAATGATGACTGTACAGTTTTGTGAAAACTGCCATTGAAACGTGAAAGAAAAAGAAATCAAAAGATTGTGAAAGAACCCACCAACATTGTTTAACATACAATTTTCTCTCCTTTCCCTTTTTTATTATAGAGTGCTTAGTGCTTAGTAGTAGTTACTTTATCTGTCAGTGTATTTGCAAATTAATCAATCCTGAGCTTACCTCCAAAATCTGTAGGGTTAGTAGGGGTTTTCTTAGGATATTTTAGGGTACATTATGGTGCATAGGAATAGTTCTCTTGCGTAAAAAGCTTGGTAGGATGCAATATCGCTAGGTTGTAACTAAGATTTAAATTACCAACTTACATTTTTTATGCCATAACCCTGAGCATGGAAGGAATACTTTGGAAAGATATTTTCCCTTTTATTATCCACACCCTTCAGGTGACTTAAGAGTCAGCGTTTTTTTCTAATCAGTGAATCGATTCCACATTACACTCAAATGATTCTCACACTTCAACTTCATACCATGTTAGATATAACTAAATTCTTACCTTATAGGGGAGATAGTAACATAAAACACTCGTGCAATATGGACAAAAGCATGAAAAGAATTGGCACAACATTCCTTGGGGTTCGTACAAGCAAACTTAGAAGAAGGGGGCCCAAAAATCGGGACATCAGTAATGACGGTCATAGGCCCGCCCCTTGTTTTGCATATTGACTTAATTATGTCAAAATGGAAAATTCCTCTCAGCAAAATGATCCATGTGTGGTATAAAATTAAAGCCTGGAAACCATAAGATGTTTAAAGATACTTTTAGTAGGGTTTATCTTAGAATTTGGGGTCATTATAGGTCATTAAGGTAATATTATAGGTCATTTCATATCAAATTTCACCAAAATTTGGGATCACAAATCCACTCACATGGCGGGCATACATATAGGGCAGTTCCGGAATTATGTCAAACAAATTTTGACATGTAAAAACATTAAAAATAATACCAAATAAATGATTTTTGTTTCATCTCACTAAGGTTAAATACCGTATGGAGTTTCCCATTCAATTTCACAAATGATTAGATTTTGTTTGGATATACAAATGATGACATGCTGTGCAGTAAATTAAGAATAAAATGGCACTTCAAGACACCTCGCCCTTCATCTGCTTAGATTATGGGAGTGGCATATGCTAATGAGCCTCCTCGGTCGGGGTACCTAATTTGCATAATTCCTGAGTTCATTGGGGGGTATTTTTACCCAACAATTCTTGTGCAAAGCGATAACATGAGACCAAAAGGGGTATGGTGATATGACTTGGTCGGTGGGATCGGACTGCCATGCCCTTCATCTGATTTAGATTATGGGCGTGGCATATGCTAATTAGGTACCTAATTTGCATATTTAATGAGTTAAGTTTGGGGTAATTTTTACCCAACGATAATCATTGTTGTGAACGCGATAACATAGACCCATAAGGGTTATGGTGATGTGACTTGGGGGGTGGGATCTCGGACTGCGATGCCCTTCATCGGATTAGATTATGTAGCGTGGCATCTCTAATTAGGTACTAATTTGCATAAATACTGAGGTAATTGGGGTTTTTTTCACCCACAAAAAGCGTGTGAACAAACTATCTGCAGATCCATAAGTCCGATTTTGATGAAACTTGATGGAGGGGGTGGAGAATCGGTACTATCGCGCTCTGATTTAGGTTAAGGCTTGTGTTGTCCGGGTTAAGGGGGGTGGTCCGGGTTTAAGGGGGGTTGCCAGCTTTAAGGGGGTTGGTGGGTTTTAAGGGGGATTGTTGGGGTTTTTAAGGTGGGTGTATGGGTTTAAAGGGGGTTTGCCGGGGTTTAGGGGGGTTGTCCGGGGTTTAGGGCAGTTGTCCGGGTTTAAGCGCGGATGTCCAGCTTTAAGGGGGCTTGTTGGGTTTTAAGGGGAAGGTTGGGGTGTAAGGGGGGTGTCTGGGGCTTAAGGGGGCTTGTTGTGGTTTAAGGTGGGTTGCACGAGGCTAAGGGGGTGTCATGTTAAGCGGGTTGTATGGTTAAGGGGGGTTTGTCCAGCTTAAGCGGGTTGTTGGTTTTTAAGGGGGATATTGTGGGGTTTATTAAGGTGGGTTGTCTGGGTTTCAGGGGGGGTTGTCCGGGTTTAAGGTGGTTGTCTTTAATTAAGGGGGATTGTTGGGGTTTAAGGGGGTGTCCGGGTTAAAGTTGTCGTGTTTAGGAGGGCGTCTTGTCTGGGCTATTACGGGGGTTGTGTTGTGGTTTTTAAGGTGGGTTGCAAGGAGTTTAAGGGGGGTGGTCCAGGTTTAAGGGGGTTGTCCGGGTTGTTTAAGGGGGGTTGTCCAGGCTTGAAGGGGGGTGTTGGATTTTAAGGGGGATTGTTGGGGTTTAGGTGGGTTGTCTGGGTTTAAAGGGGTGTCCGCGGTTTTTAAGGGTGGTGTTGTCTGGGCTTAAAGGGGATTGTTGGGGTTTAAGGTGGGTGGTCCGGGTTAAGGGGGTTGTCAGGGTTAAGGGGGGGGGGGGTTGTCTGGCTTAAGGGGGCTGTTGTGGTTTAAGGTGGGGGCTTGCACAAGTTAGGGGGGGTTGTCCAGGTTAAGGGGGGTTGTTGGGGTTTAAGGGGATTTTTGGGTTTTAGGGGGGTTTTTGGGTTAAGGGGTTTGTGGCACCTAATAAGATTATAAACATGCGCAGGACGTGCCACAGGCACGTGCATGCATGTATGCGCGAGATGTGGCGTATGCAGTGCGGGGGACGTTGAACTGGGTTGTCCGGGTTGGTTTAAGGGGGGTAAGGGGGGTTGTATGGGATTAAGGGGGATGGTTGGGGTTTAAGGGGGGTTGTCCGGGTGTTTAAAGGGGTTGTCCGGGTTTGTTTTTTAAGGGGGGTTGTTGGGCTTAAGGGGCTTGTGTGGTTAAGGTGGGTGTCACGAGTTTAAGGGGGTTGCCCAGAGGGTTAAGGGGGGTTGGGTTAGGGGTTTAAGGGATTTTTGGGTTAAGGGGGTATTTGCAGCTGATTATTAAAAATTTGTAAAACCGCTCCCGCCAGGGGATTTAGCGGTTCGAAAACCGCGACGTGTATTTTTTACAGGCGGCCTTCAGGGAGCATTGTTCGTTCTGATGCGTTCTTCTTCTTTGTCTATCAACAATTAACATCGTCTAGCTTGTCAGTTTGAATTATTCTGACTAGACTTATGTCAAATGACCGCTGACCGGTCCCATTTATGTCATATGACAGTGACACGTTGAAGTTGACCTGGGCCACAGGGTCAAATATGTAATTTTTTGTACAAAAAAAAATTTATCTTCTTCTACAGAATTACGCCGATATAACCAAAAATGAAGTTCAGAGGAACCACTGACCATTGCTTAATAGGGTGTTCAGGGATAGAGTCAAAGGTCATATTAAGGGCGTCACTGACCAGTCAAAACCCAAAAATATTCAAAATTTTCAATTTTTTTTATCTCAAAACCCAAAAATAGTACAACTGGACCTACGTGAGGATGCTTCTGTAAAAACCTGTGTAGGCAAGCTATTTTTATTTGGAGGTCAAAGGTCATTTTAAGGGCATTTCGCGTGTTAAGGTCAATAATTTTTTAAGAATGTTTATCGGCCAGAACTAACCGTTAGTAGAATTTTTTTCTTTACCTTGGGGAACCAATGATTTTTGTTGTGTACACCAGGTTTTTTTTATACCAGGATCAAAGGTCATTAAGGGGTCAAACGGTCAAATTTTGCCAAAAAAAAACAAAAAATGCTAAAAATAAGACCAAATTGGATTTTATATCAGCCGCTAGAGGACAGGATATAAAGCCCGTTATTACTACATTACTACAGTGATGTAACATTTATAGTAAGAAGAGGTCTGGGTCGATGATAGTCTACAACCCCAAAGGTTCAAAGTCAAGGTCAAAGGTCAAAATTTACAAACAAGACTCCGATTGAACTGGAAATTTGACAGGAATAAACATCCGGGATAGTAAATACAGAAAATTACAGTTGACCTATCGTGAACCCAGGGGTCACGTTTATTTATAGGGTGCAAAGGTAAAAGGCATCAAATATGTAGTTTTTGTTACAAATTATCTTCTACAGCATTACGCCGATATCAAAACCAAACTGGTTTCAGAGGAACAAACTGATCCTTGCTTCATATAGAGTGTTCAGGATAAGGATAAGTCAAAGGTATTAAGGGGTCTCATTTCCGGTTGAGAAGCCAAAATATTGTGAAAAATATTTAAAAATCGGTGTTCCTTAAAATTATGTAGCAGAGTGATATCATTAGAACACATGTCTTGTTACTAGCAAGGGTCTTCGGGTTGTCCACAGTTACAGGATCATCGGTCATCATTAAGGGGGGTAACTTCCGGTCAAAACCAAAAAATATTCCAAAATTCAAAAAATTTGATCTCAAAAACCCAAACATAGTACAGTTACATAACTTTCAGATATGAATTCATGTACCTGGTATATGCAAGTGTTATTTTATTTTGGGGTCAAAGGTCATTAAGGTCAGTTCCGGTTTTAGGTCAATAATTTGTAAGAATTTTTATCTCCAGCGAACTAACGTTAGATTTTTTATTTGCATTGGAACAATGCATTTTTGTTGTGTACACGAGTTTTTTTATACCAGGATCAAAGTCATTAAGGGGGTCAAAAGTAATTTGCCACAAAACAAATGCTAAAAATAAGACCAAATTGGATTTTCTCAGCCTATAGAAGACACATAAAGCCCGTTATTACTACAGGGATGCTAACATTTATAGTAGAAGAGGTCCATGATAGCCTCCACACCCAAAGGTGTAAAAGTCAAGGTCAAAGGTCCAAATTTACAAACAAGCTCCGATTGAAACTGGACAAATTTGACAAGAATAATCCTCGGGATATCTTAAATACAGAAAAATTACACCGACCCTATTCGTGGACCCAGGGGTCATGTTATAGAGGTTGGCAAAAGGTCAATTTCCTGACATGCTTGGATTTTAGTTGAAACTCAATGATAACATTCCTCATAACGTTGTTAACACGTGTAAAAACATTTAAGCATTGTGACATATGTACAAGTTTACCGGGGTCTCAAATGTCACTTATAGGCACATTCCACTTAAGGGGTCCATCATCTAATTAGGCTTTGCCTTGGTTGTTATGTCTCAGGCATGAATAGTTTCTTCTTCTTCTCAGACGTAAGCGCCCTGATGGGTTTATCTGTTGAAGTAAACTATTCAAGTTTTGCAAACGGGACTGATACTAAAAACAGGGGTAACTAAAAAGTACACTTTTGTGGGTACGTCTGCAAGCCCCCCCCCCCCCCCCCCCCCCCCCCCCCCCCCCCCCCCCCCCCTTGCGGAGGGGGTTTTTACGTGTCATGCAAACCAAGAATGCGATTGGAATTGAAATTTTCAGGGTCGAATACTCGTCAGAATCTACTTAAATAGAATTGGTCCAAAATTCACAAAAATGAATGCGGGGAGGGGAGAACTTTTATAATAGCTTTTTGATAACCCAGAAGTCTCTAAAGCCCATCGACATTTTTAGGAGGGAAAACAATTTTTTTTTTTTTGTAACTGTTTTTTTTTTTTTTTTTTTTTTTTTTTTTTTTTTTTTTTTAAACAACATACAAAGCAGCGAAAAAAATGCTGAAAACGTATGATTTACATTAACCAATACATAGATATATTTAAAAAATGACAATGAACTATTATTAAAATTTTAAAAAATTAATACAGACTGATCAAAAAATAATTAGAATCTCGTATTCACTCAACACGCACCCACACATGCAACCAAATGCAAACTACACATCCACAAACACAATACATCCCCGCAACAAAAACATACAAAGCATTCAGGCCACATTACACATACACTCGCTCACAACAACAAAACACACGCACACGAGTCATACACACTACACGCACAACACACAACACACACCACAACAAAACACAACAACATAAAAACAATAAAAATTACTTTAAATAAAAACATTAAAACGGTCAACAACGGCTAGGGATGGTTGATTTCCTATCCCGTGTTGTCCTGCATTTAGGCAGGTCCAACTGTTGCGAACCTCTAAGGTGTCTGCCATGTCTTCCGCCCTTGTAGCAGGAAGCATAGAACTATGCCTATCAACTTAAAAATGTTTCTCCCAAAACCATGAGGAGCTGTTCACGCCTATCATTGAGGGAACGTAATTTAACTGTTTGCAAAGTCTCATCATATAACCGTATCGGTCTCCAAGATCCGACAAGCACGCTTTTGAATTATCTCGATCTGATGGCTTGGTGATTAGTATACTAGTTGCCATACAGGGCAACCTATTATCTAATACTGGGCGAACTCTAGTTGGAAGACCGAAGACAGACATCTACAGAAGCCCCAAAACGCTTGGAACATGCAACATATAGATTCGTTTTGAAGCCTTCTTAATCATCTCACTAACCTGAATATCCCAACTGAGATTATTTTGAATTGTCACACCCAAAAGTTTAATATAATCTGTAGAGTTAATTTCTTCGCCATAATTATAAATTGGAAATTGTGGTTTTTTTCAAAGGACATATATCTTATTGACCTTTTTCCGGCTTTGAAGCATGTCATTTTCTATTACAACCACAGAACACACAGCCCCCCAACTGATCAGATCCTCTTGCAATTGAGATCTATTGGTGCGTTTTTACATTAATAACTTCTCCAAGGGTTCAAGTCGTCCACACACTTCCACCGCAGTTGTGCATCGCTAGCAGAATCGTTTGGCCACAGCAGAAAAGATTATAGGCCCCAAATTGGTACCTTGTGGACACCCGCCCCATATCCTGAAGGAGTGTGGACGACTTGCCCTGGATTTCTACAGTTTTGAGTGCGATCTGTTATAAGCCTGCATATACAAGGATATGGTGTGACTACCCCTAATGCAATTAATTTATTAATTGGGGCAAATTAGGTTGATCCTGTCAAAAGCTTATTAATCGTGGCACATAAAGAGGGCGTTATGACCGGCTTATCAATTCCCCTAAGGACTGTGTCAACAGATCAACCAAATAATGAGTTGTAGAACTGTCCAGGTATATTACAAAATTGCTTGGCAGTCAATGTGGCCAGAAATATCAGCTAACGTCAAATCAGCCAAGAACTTCACAAAAACTGCCCAAAAGTAATTTAGTAACTGATTGGGCGTAATTTGACAAGTGTTTGGCTTCGGCCTTTTGGTATTGGGTGTGACTGAGACGAAAGTCTTCCAAACATTTGGAAATACCCCTTCTTGTAAACAAACATTAAAAATATGAGTCCCAGGCATAACTAAAGTCCCAAACAACTTCTTTAGTTATCTTAGGTGGAATATCACTCGGATGGGTTGCTTTTGCAGTCTTTATCCTATTCAAAACCATTATACGACTCCCTAGGAGTGGATAACAGGTGGTGGGCAGCGTGGGCCTGTTATGGCTGGCAAATTAGCAATATCAATCCATAAACGGTTTACTGGCAAAGAACTGGGTGATCGTGCTTCCACCACACTCTGTGTATAGCACGAAAGTCATGGTGATAGCGAGTTGCACTTCAATATCACATCAAGCACTAGTATGAATCAAGTGAAATGATATCCAGGTATTGGAAGGTTGTGTCTTTGTGGATCTTCTTTAGTCCTTGTTCAAGATGTCCCTATATGCACTGAAAGTCGGTCACTATTACATTCCTCAAAAGCCAATACTCTTGTCCTTTTTCCAATTGTGTATTTCCGAATGATAATGAAGGCTTACGCACTACAACCGCTGCTGCCAATTTTAGACCGCCTTGACTAAGGTTATATCATCTACAGTCTCCAAACCTAGAAAAAATGATCCATCAAAAATATTGTGAGCTGCAAAAACATTTCCGTTGAAGCTTTGCCCAATATAAACTTCTGAAACTTAATGGTTGCGCCAGGTCCTTGTCATGTGCCA
>JAMKCH010007588.1:0-122527 GCA_023653785.1 Ophioderma brevispina | reverse complement strand
TTCCCGATCAGTTTTAAAATAGTTTAAAAATCTTTTTCTCCTTTTTGTATGTATTTAGTTTAATGAACAAAAAAATAAAACCACATAATATTTATTTAATTTTAATATCTGCTATCAGTAAAGTCATGTAGTGTATTGGATAAAGTTTAGGACTTGCAATCTTAGGGGCCGGGTTTCGAATCTATGTAAGGACACATGTATTAAGTTTCTTTCATATTGATGATTTTTAAAGTAATTGGTGACATACGAATGTGTACATACCATATAAAACAAAGTGTATAACTGGTTAAATCTGTATTTCTTCAAGTTTTCCCATTGTTTATTTTGCCTTTTTTTCTCAAATTGTGTGCCTGAAAATAAAGTTTTCAACCATGTGGTACCGTAAATACAACGTTTGTATGATGCCATAGCTACAACCTGGAAAATTGGTCAGAGGATTGTAATAACGCTTTAAGTCTGAATATTGTTTAACACGTCACAACCACAATACGTTGAAGCTGAGATTTTACGCCGTTATTTTTATTTTCCGTTCCCGGCAATGGCTGCAATGATTTCGTTTGTTTACGGCTCCAGTTATTTTACGTTCTGCATGTAGTAGTACCGCTGCCAGTCAAATTGCCCGTATTTTAACAGGTTATTTTAACAGGTATCCATGTACATGAACACCACCCGGAGAGACACACCCCAATGGGCTTTGCGCCCGTGGCGTATTGGAAACGGCCTGCGCGGAAAGCCTGCACACAGTATCGTGACAAAAGGGCTTGGGTTAAACTGAGAGGGAGCTAAAACGGTTGTCAAACATACTATCTTAAATTGTCATTCCTCGTCGATAATCTCGGCTCTCCAGTATACCACCTTCTGGAATCCTTGTGTCTTGGCTCTATCTCTCTTGAAGAGATTTAACGTCGGAATGCGTCGACAACCTGGATTTTTGGCTGTTGGTTGTCCAAGAAATGCCCATACCAAGGAGCATCAACACCGATAAGGTAATTGGTTTCTGAGAAAAACGCCCTCTGTACGTCAGCGGCAAGAACCTGCCAGACCAGAAGCAGGTTCAGTACCCTGTGTCAACACGATTAGACACATAGGGGCTTCCCCTCCGATTTCGTCCAAAATAGAATTAGAGTCTTAATGTTCTCTAATTCATGCAGTATTGAAAATGCAGCATTCGGATTGGTACGTACTGTCCATTATTCTGCAATAATGATCCGCTAATGCATTTCTTATCATTCATTTTCATTAATCAGCAACAAAATACCCATAAATAGGCCTAAGGCATATTAACTTAAAACCTCTACAAACAAACAATAAAATCATTTTTTTAAGTTAATAGAATAGGAAATAAAGGTTTATCTAGGGGCTCAGAAGGTTCCTCGGGCGGGGGAAAAAATAAAAAAATAATGGGCGCCATTATTTATTTTTTCCGACCTCGAGGACATATTCGCCTCCTTAATGACTTGATACTCTCTAATCATCTATCTATGCACAAGTCCCATAGGACGTTGGCTCCTCGAACAAATTTGACCATCGATTCCTATACTTGCGCTTCCAAATATGCCTTGGGGAAGGTGGTTCCCACACATGATGTCAATCTCTCCCCATCTCTTCCTTGGTCTTCCCTGTCTGGTTGTGCCTGCGACAGTTTCATAAAAGCGTTTGGGGGGGGGGGGGGGGGGGGGGGGGTAGGCTGATTTGTTCATTCTTTCCTGCACAAGTGACCAAACATGTCAGCTTTGAGGCAGTGGTACGAGCTAGGATCCTTTTGGTTGAAAGTTCAGGAGGAGATTCTTGACAGACCTTTCTTCATTCCGGATCTTATCCTTCCAGCTGAATTTATAGGATTTTTCTGTACACAATCGCTCTCAAATGCTTCCAACTTCTTCATGTCATTCTTTTTGATGGTCCAGGTTCAGAGCCATACAAACACTGGTTTGACTAGTGATTAACAATTCGTAAGTTGGTTGAGAGTGAGATGTCTTTATCACTCCAATCTCTGTAAATTCCCTAGTGCTGTTGATGCCAACAATAAATCTGCTTTTGATTTCGCTGGTGTAGTCGTTTGATGGTGTTAGCCTTGACTCTTCCAACACAGTGAATCTGTTAACCCTCTCAAGTGGTGACCTCAAGCTGGAATCTTTACGGGAGCTGTCCTCACGTGAGAATACAAGCTTGTGTTTTTAGGTATACTGATCTCCATCCCCTATTTCTTGCTAGCATGATTCACTTGCTCAATCAAGGTTTGAAGATCGTCCTCTGAGTCGGCGATGAGAGCTATAGCGTGTCAGCAAAACGGAGGTCTTTTAATTTGAGCCATCCACGTTTAATGCCCACGTTTTTACAGGTCTCAAAGGCTTCTGCTAAGTTGTATTCGAGAATCGGTTGAAGAGGTCTGGTGATAGAAGCCATCCCTGGCGCACGCCAATAGTTGTTTCCAACCACTGTAATATTGTTGGTAAGTGTCTTATGCAGCTTTAGCCTTGGTATAGAGATCTCTGATGATGTTGATCAGTTTTTTGAGGCACACCATAATGGAATCATCACTGTAATGAGGCCATCGTGCCATACTTGATCGAATGCCTTCTTGTAATCCATGAGACAGCAAAAACTTCCCATCTTTCTTCTCTGGCTATGTGGATTAGGGAGCTTCAGGGCGAAGACTTGTGTCAATTGTGGAGCGGCCAGGTCTGAACCCTGCTTGTTCTTCTGCTAGAATGCTTCTACATGGGCTTCATCCGGCTCCTTATAATCCAGAAGAATTTTGCTGGAATGTTATCATGCTGATCGTCCCTGTAGTTCTCACACTTGGTGATGTCTCACTTCTTGGCCTGGTAAGAATATAGATTTTGTCCATTCTTCTGGAATGCGTTCATTTATCCAGATGTCATTGCAGATTTGGCTTGGTCAATTAGCATCACCACCATGCTTAACAGTTCTCCTTTGATCTCATCAGAACCTGGGGCTTTCCTCTGACTTCAGCTTTTTGAACAGCTGCTTCCACTTCAAACGGAGAATGGTGGCTCACTATCCAGAGTAAAACAGCTTTCTCTGTATTTATGGATGAAGACAGGATTGGGCAATGGTAGCTGACTAATTGTATATAGCCTTACCATATTCAAACCATTTTTGTTCTATTTTCAGCTGGCTGTAAAGAATCTCACCATTACTGCTGCGGATTAGAGTTGGATGTAGGGCTTCTATCTACACGCCCTTAGTTATGGTCTTGATGGTTTTGAAGACCTCTTTGCTCTCGTTCTGTTGCATGTTCTTCTCCAAGATGTTACATTGACATTGTAACATTTTTCTTGCTTTGTCATCTGTAGGCCTTTTTGTAATCAAATCTGGTCAAGGGGTTGACTCTTGACGACTGTTGGATCCTGAATGGCCTTCTTCCTTCTTTCCTTCTTCATCTTCATGGCAAGAGTTGCTCGGAGATCCAGCGCTTCTTCTTTACCCGATGAATTCCAAGGACTTCATCTGCTGTCTCTTTGAGATGTGGGGGTTTTTTCCAATGCAAAAGTCGGCATTGGTTTCATCTGTGTCTACTTTCCTCATCAAGCAACCGAAACCCTTTTTTGCAAGTTTCAGCTGAAATTCCATTTTCGATGTCTAACACTAGGGTCATCAGCTTGGTATAGGTCCACTTTTTCTCTTTGGCCTTTCTTCTCAACTTTGAATTTTCACCCTCATCTTGGCGATAACAAGGGAGTGGTCTGATCCAAATCACACTTTGAAATGCTCTTGTGTTATCCACTGCTGATCTCCACCTATCTCTAATCAGGATCAGGTCAATCATGATCTTAGTCTTATGATACTGGAAATCCATGTCCACTTCCGGGAAGTTTGTGTTTGAAGAGGTGTTGATATTACTAGCCGTTTTTATTGCAAAAATTAAAAGGCGTTCACCTCTGTCGTTCATCTCTCCATATTCATGTCTCCCATAGTAGGTTCCCCAGGTTTCCAAATGATCTTCTTTCCTATCCTGGCATTCATTCCAATCCCCCATGATGATAATTAGGTCTTGTTTGGGGCTGCATCAACTTTGCTTTGGAGGGTGGCATACAAGTCTTCAACTACATCATCAGGATGCGAAGATGATGGCGCATACACTTGGAATAACGTGATGTTGGCCTTGACCTCTGCATCTGATGGACATGATGCGTTTCACTAATTGGATCAAAGCTAAGTATGGACTTGTATGCAGTGTCACTCAAAGAATCCTATACACCTGCTTGTCCCTGTTTGCTGGCTCCAGAGAAGATGATTTTACACCCCTCATCAAGATCCGTAACTCCTTGGTCTTCCATCGGCAACTCTCCAGACCAACAACATCCCATTTCAATCTTTGCATTTCTTTTACAAGAAGTCACTCTTTCTCTGAACCCAGGAGGGTTTTAACATTCGGTACGCGATGTTCACTGTTGTTTATTGGCACTTACACACTCATTTCAGACATCCCTTTCCTTTCGATCGTGCAGGTGTATCAGCTTATACACTTGCCAAGATATGCTTTCGCGTGTGTAGCGTCATAAGCAGGATCTAATCTGTTAGGTTGGTCTCTTCCCGAGTTTGATTGGTATACACACTCTCCTGGCGGGGTCTCGAGGAAGTGCGAGGAGCTTTTTTAGCCAGGCTACCTCCCATTCTGGCATGTCTTTCTCTTATCTTGTCTCTCATGTTTTTGTTTTCGTGTCTTCACGACTATAAGAAATGGAGTGATGTCCCTTCTCTCCCATTCCGCAGTAAGAACTAAAGCTGTTGTTTGTCCAATAATTTGAATTGTTTTGACATAATCAATACTGAGCTATTGCTGCTGCCCAATAGTCAAGATGTTAGAAGGATCCTTTGTAATCAGATGTTATGACAAACATGGGCTCCAACAATTAAATCCACAAAAAATAAAATATACTTCACTCCTAAATTAGTTCAAAAAAATATAATAGATTAGTCACATCACCAGCTGGCAACCCACACTAGCATTGGTCAGCCACAAGAGATAGAAGATGCTTTCCTCCCATTGCAAAACCCTCCATCTCCTGTGCGTCGTGTGGGGTTACGAACGGGACGACGCCGTCACCCATCCATCTGGGGATGGATGATACTGGCATTAACCCCCTTAGTTATTAGTCATTGTTTTAAATATTGTTGCACTGTAATGCTCTACAATTATAAGTTGATTAAAACTAGTAATTTTTCAATATCATTTGGGCCAAAAAACCCCTGAAAATTCCATATTCCTACGTTTTTTTTTATGAAAAATTTCATTTTTTCATTTTATGACTCTGATTGTGTCTGTTGGAAATGACTACTTTTGCCAACTGGTGAACTTTGACGTCATTGTGACGCCATACCAGGTTTATGTTTAAACAGCAGAAAAACGGGTGGCCCAATGCTATGAACGGGTATATCAACAACGAAATCATCTATTGCTTTCTAATATGAAATTCTCGGGGTGTTTAACACCCCACCCCTAGTAAACCGTGTTACCAAATCAAGACTTGTCAACATATTGCTAAAGTTTGAATTTACGTTGATGTTAGCTTTGATATTCTGCAAACTAAATATACTAATCTACACATCATTAAAAAAAAACTTGCTTGATGCAGGAATCCACAAATTGATAGTTTCTTTGGGAAGTTGTTTTATAAGCGTTTGTGCCTCTAAATTATTTAGATTATTTAGATTTTATGAGTATCTTACCCATTTAAATGTAATTTTCGTTTCAAAGTTTGGTATATATTTAAGCATTACATTCTTTGAAAGAGAGGAACTATATATTGTTCGGATTTTGTTGTCATCGTGGTCCCATCTGCGCGAAATTTTTAGAATCGAACGATAGTGCAACATTGAATCTTCCCACTTTAACCGCTTATCATGCGTATGGAATCGTTTGTATACAAATTGTGCATGGTTTGTAACATAACACAATGCAATATACATCGTCATCGTCGTCGTCTTCATCATCATTAGACATCGTCATCGCCGTCGTCGTCGTTCTCATCGTCATCATCATCATCAATCATCATCATCATCGTCGTCAGCTGATGTTTCATTTTTCATCTTTATTGCCACCATCATCACCGCCTCGTTATTCTTCTCATCGTTGCATCATCGGCATCATCCTTTTAAAATATTAAAACCGTAGCTATAGTAATCTCACCACACCACATTAGAAATCAACGGTTTCATTCAGTCGAATACGTATTCGATTCCTTAGAGCACAGCGAATGCACACATTTGGGGTTTGACAAACAATCGAACCACATTCAGTGGCCATTTTGAATACAAACACCGTTGTTTTTCCTGGTATTTTTTTAATACTGTCGTCGTTAGAAACCGTTCATTCTTTAACATACACCACTTAAAATAGCCATTTCCTTTTATTTCATTTAATTACACGCATTCATAATAGTCCAACTGTCAAATTCAAGCAACGCCTTTCTCAGAACTAGCATTTATGCTACTTCGACAGTATGGCAAACCACGACGATATGCTTTCTGAATACATAGTACTCTTAGGGATTACAAAATCCCGTTTTTAGCTCCTCACTTCAAAACGGGTTGAAATACTGCTGCGAAATTGGGACAGCTGGGGTTTGAGGTAAGGCCCATTCTATCAAGATGAAAAATGTAATACACTTAAATCGGGTTCCCCTTTGTGCTTAAACTGAACAATTTGATGTTCACAGTGGAGAGGAACACATTTTCAGCATCAACCGTTTGCAAACAGACCCGCTACTATATCTTTGAATAAAATTCGCTGATCTCTAATCGGTTCAAATTAGTGAGAGTTCTTGCATATTTCCATTGTGGATATTGATGTGAGGTTCAATCCTTGGTCTTGTGGAGACTAGGCCTTTGTTGCAATACAAACTAGTCTTGTGGTAATGGTAGAAAGTTACAGCACTGAATCGAATTACTGAAATTGGATGAATTCCGTTCTTTCATAATAGTCTTTCATGATAAGCTAATGCCATGTTTGGGCCGGGTGTCAAGGAACTCTAAAACTAGTTGCGTAATGTATAAGAATGCATTATTTCACCTATGCCGTATAGAGGATATTGTTATGCCGATTCAAGCAAACTCTGTTAGCCTGTGTTCCAAATAACAACGGTCACTAAAAAACGCTGATGTTTTCATCTTGATAACCATAATTGCAACCATTGCAAATGATCGAACTGGGCGATAATCAACATCACCAAGCGAATGAGGAAAGCCACGAATAGCTTAGTAACTTTTTGGGTTTACCGAACCATTAGGATAAATCCCTCTCTCACGTAAATGGACAGGGGAACTAAAACTTTTTATGAGGTCTCATTCACAGCATTGTTTCTCCTTCATTTGTTGCCCAACTTATATCAATCAATTTGTTTGCCTACTTATGATCAATTTGTTCCCCGGCCACTTGTGGTCAATTCCTTCACCCAGGAATGGTTATAGATGCTTTGAACCTAGCGGTCCTTTCCATAGTTCAGACTCTGAATGTGTTTTTTTTACGCTCTCCTGTAATGGATTATGGGATGAGCACTCTAAAAGATAGCCCTGTAAATATACTAAGGAAGGCCCCATTACTTTTATTGTTAAGCACTCTCGACTCTTTATGGCCAGTACCTACCTGTTCTTGGAATGCCTTAGTCGTGACACCATAGCATGTATATACACACCCTGTCTGTTGGCTTAAGGCCACGACTCCAGAACTCCATCCTTCTTGAGCATCGGGTAACCCAGTGATTTAATTGAGGGTATACCGTAACTCTGAGTAACGGTTGCGTTTCATGAGGTCTAATATTTGCAATTTATTTTTAGCTCATTCCCCCGTCGCCTTACAAGTATGTATGCAATCCCGGATGCAACTGAGTTTGATCAGTGCAAAAAATACGTGGAAGTAGCAGACGACAGGTACCATTAAGCAATCTCGCGTGTTCTGAGATTGCACTATTTTTTTCTGTGTTCCCGAACCCTGGTGGGGGGGGGGGGTTAATGAGTCGCTCCCGCCTCCAAATTCTACAGAAAAGGAAAACGTCCAAAATTAAGAGTCCACTTTTGATCAGATTTTCAGGGGTCAAACAAAACGACCATTTTATAATGGGTGAGGTCCCACTTTTACAAAAAAATGCACTTTTTTTTTTAGTTCCGTATCCCCCCAAAAATCCAGCTACGGCCCTGCGGCTAGCTCATTATTAAAGTTGTACTTGCGGCTTGACTGTTTGGGCCTACAACATACTTTTTTATATGAGTGATGGTGAGTTATTTTTTTTACATATCGCCATGTTTTCTCTTCTTATTTTTAAGTTCTTCTTCTTCCGGGTATTCCATTGGCCCAGGTTTTAGAGGTTGGTTATAAGTTTCCTAAGCCCTGATAGTTCAGGCTACAGATTCATTGATAACGAATATAAACCTTGTTTTATTAATATATAAATGTTTTTTTCAACTGTTTTTTCAGACCAGTTTTTTGTGCTGATTCTTAAGCCTATGGAATGTCAGATGAGAAACTTGAAGCATTTTTGTAGAAACGAAAAATCAAAATGGCCCCCAAAACACAAAACATTCATCTCTTCACTCTAAATAGAAGGTGTTAATGATATGGCTAACAGTTATTTACCACTTCACGTGTTAAAAAAAAAAAAACAAAACTCATTGCCTCTCTTTGACTCGGTTAAAGTCGCATAGGGGTCATACCATATATGACACTGTCTTAGTCAATGAATCATGAGGACCCCTCAAGTTTGGTCAAAATACAGGAAAAACTTGAGTGCTAAAAGTACTTGATTTGATTAGGCCTACCACTAAAACCACGTTTACATCGAAATATTAACATGTTGCCTGATAATTATTAACACTCAGTGGTTGATTATTACCGCTAGCAAACATCATTGTTGCATCCAACTACTCAAACTAGATAAATTGCGAAGGAAACGTTACCTAGGTCAAAGATTGCTACTTCAGTGATCAAAATAGATAATAGGTCGGTCAAGATTTAAGACAATCGTTGAATTTACCTTTCTATGCTTCGTGGAAGGATTTTCATCACATTTCAATTGTTATGTTTAATTCTGTTTAACCTTTATTATTGAAACGTACGGTCTGTGCCTCGTGAAAACAGAATTTTCCAAGTTTGTGTTTTTTTAGCATTTGGTTACAAATAAACACCAAATTTATCACTTTATAGGGGGGACATAGTGACATTAGCCCTCGTCTTACAAAACGAAGGGTTACCCACACCAGGTGACCTTTCGATATTCCGTTGGGAAAAAACGTGAAACTTTCCTAAAATCTTCCACATCACCGTTTTCATATCCTTTTTCCTTTTGCGGTCATTTTGGCGAAACACAGGGAGCACTGTCACCGTATCCGCCGTCAAAGTCGATTGTGGGGGGAGTGGTTTCACACTAAGACTATTCATTTGGTTTAATGACAGTATGATTGTAAAAATTATAGGTTTACATAAACTATTCATTTCCATCACTTTGGGGGGGCCAAACGCACATAAAAATCGATATATTTCCCTCTTCTTATTTTGTTGCAAATTTCATTTCTTGCATTTTATAGACTCATGTGTGTCTTTGAAATGAACTATTTTGCCAACTTGCGACTTTTGACACTTGCTCAATGTTGACGTATGATTTACAAATTTTGGAACCAAAAACCCCCTCGCCTTCATAGGAAAAAAATGATATTCTCTTGGGAAGTTTGTATAAGCGTTAGTGTCCCCAAAATTGTTTACATGTTAAAATTACTATGAGTATTTACCCATATTTTAAAAGCGTGTACATTATTTGAAAGATATGAAATATATATGTATGAATACATCAAGAAACCGAGACCACAAAACGAGTTATTTTTTAACTATATATTCCTGAGTTTAATTTGTGGACAGTTTTTCTAACAAATTGAGTGTTTGCAACATGCATAGTATTTATTAATTTTAACAGCAGTGCAATGTTTGTGTTTCCTAATCCTATTTACACGTGAGCTTAATGGTTTTTCTGGCAAGAAATGAGTTACAGACACAGCATATTGTCGATGATTAAAAGGGATTTTATTTTAAGGAGCAATTTTGTGATAGGTTTAATTTATCTAAATTGTTTCTGAAGTCGTTGGATCAATTTGCATCACAGCACCACCCCTATCAGCCTCAACACCCATACACCAATCATCACCCACAGGCTTCAACGTTACGGACGTTACAAACTCTTCGGATGCCGTTGCACTAATTTTAATTATCGAACTTTAATTTTGAATTGTGAAATTGGCATATGTTGTACCTATTTCCTAGGCGAGGAAATGAAAATGATTTCAAAATCAGTCGTCCGTTAGTGTTCTATCTGCATTGAAAATTGTTTAAAATGTTACGGACGTTTCAACAAGATTGCATGGAAATAAAAGAAGAATTAAATTGATGATTATAAGCGCCTACAAAGTGATTTTGTGCAAAACTCTTTACTTGTTCATGTTGTTGTTACCCACTAATTTAGACATTAATTGGATACTCACTCTCTGATATTTTGCATGACACATTCAAATTTTTCCTACCTTTCTCCATACTTTTTGTGAAATTTATTACAAATTTTCAGCATATTGATTTTCAAGTAATTAATACCATAGAAACAAAATTGCGGCGAAATTGGGGTTATAGTTTTTCAAGTGATTAAGACATACTCTAACTATTATTATTATAACTCAATTATTTGTATCAACAACCAACCGCTTTGAAATTTTGATTGGTCAGTCCTCTTTGCATGACCATGCCCATAAGTGATAAATACCGTAATTTTTTTATTGCCACCACGGAATACGACTATCTGCGATATATACAGGAAACCCCCAAGTCACGTTTATTCATTCATGTGTCTTTAAATGCAGTGGCAGCGAAAGACCATGATGCTTCTAACAGCTTCTAACTGACCTAGCACAATCCATTGAGAGGGCGAAAAACATTACCTCAAAATAATAACTTCTGGTGGTACGAGCTATTGTTTTCCCAGGCCGCGGTGGATTTTATAAATGTGCCACACCTACGGAAAGAACATGCACCAATATGTTGCCTGTACATTTTGAACAGTTATTTGGAACTTGCAGTGAGTGTGCTTCCTACACAAAACCAAATGCAGTTGGCAGCGGCCGTGGGAGATTAAACGCTTTTTATTAAAAAGGTACGCCTATGGAATACAACGTAAGACATAGTTTTGCAAATAAGACGATATATTGTGTGGTCACGACATCCTATCTAATCTGATTGTTTGGTCAATTGGACAATTGTCGGGCGCAGGGGGGGCAAAATGGGTGGGCATTCGCCCCAAATTTTTTTTCTTGGGCCCCCCCCCCAGTTTGCCCCCCCACCCACCACCGGTTGAAAGAAAGGAAGGATTTGGGGGGAGGGCCAAAAAAACAAAAAATTCAGTGCTTTGGTGCCAAAATCAGCTATTTTGGGCCAAAAGTGGTGAACAATTTCCAACTTTTTCCCATATTTTGCCCCCCAGAATTTCACTTTTTCCCCCCAAGAATTCACTTTGCCCCCCCCCCCCCCCCCCCCCCCGCACCGCCCCCCGTTTGCCCCCCATCACCAGAAAAAGAGGTCTGGCTGGCCGCCACTGCAAATTGAGTTACTGTTGTTCCTGGCTGCATTTTTATGTACTCTTTATTGTATCCAAAAATAAAAGTGGAAAAAGTGTCTCCTACCCAAAATAGCTCCTGTCGAATCACCCCCATTGATTTGTATAAAACGGTTTCACAAACAATTCGAATTCGTATTCGATTGCCTTGCCCATGTCCAAACTTCAACTCCAAATATCTCAAACTAGATACTTTGCGAAGGAATACGTATTACCTGGGTCAAAGATTGCTACTTCAGTGATCAAAATCAATATAGTCAGTATCAAGAAAAATTTAAACAATCGTGAAATTTTACCTTTCTATGCTTCGTGAAGGATTTGTTATGTTACTTTCACATTTTCTTGTTATGTTTTAATTATGTTACCTTTATTAATTGAAACTTACGGTCTGTGCATCGTGAAAAAAAGTATCCAAGTTTTGTAGTTTTTTTCACAATTTGGGTTTACAAATAAACCAAATTTATTGGTGTGTATAAAACAAAGACCTAAGACCTATAAAACAAAGACCTAAGACCTATAAAAACAAAGACCTAAGACCTTAAACTAAGACCTATAAAACAAGACCTATAAAACTAAGACCTATAAAACAAAGACCTATAACACAAAGACCTATCAAACCTAAGACCTAAAAACTAAGACAATGACATTTCCAATGTACCATGTACGTTTTTGTGGGTTCGCTATATAGCTTTTTACCCAGCATCACCATCATGAGCAAGCCTCAAATTGGATGTGGAATACAAAATAGCCATGCATTAACTATATGCAACTACAACATCCCGTTTTCTTTGCGCTGCAAGGAAGCCCCAAGAGACCTTGCTTGGTGGAATTCCGACTGGTTTATCCGAGGTATACAAGGCCATAAGGTTACTATACTATACTAGTAATTCCACAAACATCTAGTTTCGCCAAGTAGAAAGCGGGGTAGAAAGTTTGTCGAAGGTTTTCGAAGCACCAGCAACCTACACACCAATTTTCCAATATGTCAGTGGGCCCCCCCCCCCCAAATAATTTCTCCATATTACTTATGCGCCAGAGCTCTCCAGACCATATGTTCCTGGACCGTATGGTCCTGGAACTTAATTTCGGGCCAAAATCTCAGAGAAACGTAATTCTGTACTGTGCAGCTGCAGTGCAGCCAGCTCAGGCGACAGTTTCGTAACGTGTTTTCTGGTGTTTTTAGGATTGAAGGATTTAAGGATACACGCCACTATAATCGCTGACAGAATTTCTCAGGGCTAAAATTGCAGTACGCGCAGCGGAAAGTTCTCCAACCCGAAGCACAAATAAGTTCCGGCAAGCGTCACGCGATTTGGAATAATTGGTCGGGTGGCGTGTGCCTATATACGCGATTTCATTTGCATAATACATTGCGTGCGGTCGCGGCTTGCCTTAGAAATTCTGACAGCGATTATAATTAAGCCCCTACACCTTCTTCCGTCAAAATTGATCACGGCCGTACTACTTCCCGAGGAAAATTCTGAGTTTCGTGGCGTATCCTTGGGGGCGCTTGTCCCCTGGTGCCACACAGGGGACGCCAAAACGACGCCAAGATACAATACAAGGGAGAAGCAAAGGGAAATTAAACGTGTCTGAACACAGAAGGAAAGGTTCATGGAAATGTCCAGTAGTATAGGAAAGAAAAGAAATTACCGGGGAGGAACTGTAAAATGCAATTGTGAGGGGCCAATTAAGGGAACGAGGTAATAACAAGAACATCTTATGGCGCAGCAGGATGGACCTGTAAAGTAAAGCTAAGAACGCAAAATTCGGGCAAAATTGTGATAAACTTATATACGGGAAATACTAATATACCATGTGCAACAAAAAGAGAACGTATAAAAAATAGTAAGGGAATGTGGCGCCAAAACACAATCAGAAATGTCTTAGTTTTATAGGTCTAGTTTTATAGGTCCTTAGTTTTATAGGTCTTAGTTTTATACTAGGTCTTAGTTTTATAATGTCTTAAATTTTATATACTAGGTTCTTAGTTTTATAGGTCTTAGTTTTATAGGTCTTAGTTTTATAGGTCTTAAGTCTTTGTTTTTACCACCGCCCACAAATTTTCACTTTTTCAATAGGGGGACATAAGTGACATAATCCTCGTCCTTACCCAAAAGGAAGGGGTTACACCCCATGTGACTTTCGAATCCTCCGTGGGAAAAAAAAACCCAGATGAAAACTTTCCTAAAAATCTTCCCTACCTGTTTTTTCATATCCTTGCGGTCATTTTGTTTTGGCGAAACAAAGGGAGCACTGTCACCGGGGTTAGCGTACACGTCAAAGTCGATTGGTGGGGGAGTGGGTTTTCCACACTAAGAATAATTCATTTGTTTAAATATTTTGGCACAGTCATGGTTGTAAAATTAATAGGTTTTACATAACAAATCTTCATTTTCCATCACTTGGGGGCCAAACGCACATGAAAATCCGATATTCCTATCTTTGTAGTTGCAATTTTTTTTATTTTTTTTGCATTTTATAGACTAATGTGTGTCTTTGGAATGAACTATTTGCCAAAATGAGGAACTTTGACACTTGCGTCATTGTGACGTATGATTCTACTAATTTTGGAAACCACAAAACCCTCGCCTTCAGGAACAAATTGGTATTTCTTTGGGAAGTTGCTTGTATAAGCGTTAGTGTCTCCAAAATATTACATGTTAAATTTTACTATTGAGTATATTACACAGATTTTTAAAGGGTGCATTTCGTGATTCAGCATCTTTGGTTTTTATTCGTTGATCACTAGAATCCCTTGAGAAAAGCTTATTCTCAAAATTGAGCTGATCCGATCTTGCGGTTGGTTGTTATGAGCAATTGTCGTTTCCCACGCGGTCCCATAGGCTATGTGCTTTATTTCGCCGTTACGGACAGAAATACAAAATTGCGAATTTTTCCGATGCAGACGGAA
Source organism: Ophioderma brevispina (assembly GCA_023653785.1). Taxonomy (NCBI): domain Eukaryota; kingdom Metazoa; phylum Echinodermata; class Ophiuroidea; order Amphilepidida; family Ophiodermatidae; genus Ophioderma; species Ophioderma brevispina. Next base: position 108,004 of record JAMKCH010007588.1, on the reverse strand, counting down.
TATGCAAGTAAGATGGGGCACACATGGATTACTAGGGCTAACGGTTAATGTATAAAAAATCTCAATATTTTAGGTTAGTCGGGGTGGGTACGAGGCTGTGGATCACGAAATGCCCTAGCGTTTGTATGTACATTATTTGAAAGTGGGAATATAAATGTAATGAGAAATTCAAGAAAACGCGAAAAAAAAACGAGTTACTTTTTTAAATAGATATTTCCTGAGTTTAATTGTGGACAGTTCTAACAAATATTTATTGAGTGTTGCAAAATTGCATAGTATTTTTTAATTTTAACAGGCAGTGCAATGTTGTGTTCCCTAACATATTTTCACGTGAAATGTATTGTGTTTTTTGGCAAGAAATGAGTTTACAACCATATGTGACTTGATAAAGGATTTTATTTTAGGAGCAAATTTGTAAATAGTTTCAATTTTAATTTTTTAAATTACATAATGTTTTTTTTATCATCTTTATCATCAACATCATCAACCATCATCAACCATCACCATCACCATCATCGCCCCTCACCTATCGTTAATCTCAGCAATAGCATCAGCATCATAAGCATCATTGTCAGATTCGTATGTTTCATTATTTCATCGGTGTTGACAAATCATTACCGCATCGTATTTTTATCATCTTGGTATCGTAAGCATGTCCGTATTTTGAAACAACAGGACATGAGTATATACTGTATATAACATAATGAAGGAAATATCTTTTAAGTGGCCCTGCCCCATGCTAAATTTTATGTTGTTCCGTTCGGACAACTGTAGATCATTTTTGGTTGTGTCCGGAGTCCCAGTTTGGTTGTCCAGGGCGAAAAGACGACAACCCCCCACTATTTCGGGAACGCTGCATGGTAGCTATAGAATCTCCCTAGCCGATGTTGCGGCTCCCGTTGAACGGTAATCATACAATTGGCTTCTTTTCAAGTTAGCGGCTGCGCCTCAAAAGAAGGCCTATTGTATGGGTACCGTGCGACGGGAGCCGCAACATCGCTAGTAGAAATCAACGGTGAATTCAAATCGGCATCAAACAACGGCGCGTAACCTGAGTAGTCCGGTTGCTCGACCCATAGGACTTTGCGTCAGAGCGTCCCACAAAATTGCTTTGATGTTTGCAACATTGGCCTGCTGATTCCACATCTGGCTGGAGGCCACTTTGGCATCATTGAGCATTGTGAGATAGGGACGGGGGGGTTAATTTAACAGGGGTAAAATTTGTAAATGTTCATGTGGATTGAAATATGGCTAGAAGTGTTTCTTTGTCCTAGGTTTTAAAAAAAGGTTATAGTTTGCTATACCTTGCAACCTTTTGTGTTTACATTACAAGACAAAATTTGTTCCAGGTCATCATGGGATTAAATATTTACAACGATCGATTTGTTTCAAATTTGGTTTTCAAATGTTCGTAGTGGTAATGTTAAAACAGAAAATAACAATTGACCTCATGTCAATCATTGCTACGGTATCTAACAGAGACTAAAATGATTAACACCCATAGACCCTGTTAGCCTTCTCCATTATTTCCCCCTTATTTATACCACAAATTGTCCAACAAAGTGTTAGTTGTAAACTATATTTGACATTAATAGCAAAACAAATGAAGCATTTGAGGCCCATTTGAAAAGATCTGGCATTCATTATTGTTTACCCCAGGATGACCTTGAACCATTTTATACTTGATGTGTTAAAAGTACACTGTCCTAGAATATAGCAAACTATACCTTTTTTTAAATCCATAGGACCAGATGAACATGACTATACACCCTTTTAACCCATTATTAAGCATTTACAAATTTTACCCCCCTGTTAATTTACCCCCACCCTATCTCAAAATGCTCAAGGATGCCAAAGTGGCACATCCGATTTAGATCAGTAGGTTAATCTTGCCTAGAAACCATCAAAAATATTTTGTGTGCTCTTGCGCAGGGTCCATGCAAAGTTCTTTGGTTCTTTGGAACCGAGCACCAGACTAGAGTGTTTGTCTTTTGAAAGACTTAGTGGTAGGAATGCGCTCTCTACGTACATCGGACGACTTGACTAAAGGCTGGTAGTTTGTCACAATATTTAAATCTATATGACCCGTTATGGAAATAAACCCACTGTTTTGGGCAGTGGGTGTTAAATCCACTTTTCCCCAAAATTATAGATTTTTTGAACGAAGGTTGAAGAGGTGATTTTGAATGTCACTGGAACCGAGGTTGCCGTAAACCTAACCTAGTTAACCACATTGAAGGTAAACGCCATAATGTGTTACTTATCACTTCAAAAACCTGTAAATTGTATAATTTAAGACAATAAGTTTATGGTACGTTATGTGCAATTTTCACAGCAAATGTTCCTCATTTTTTCTTAGTTATAAGGGGTCCGTTTAGTGGACCCTACATTGTTTCTGACCCTTCACGGTTATTACATAGCCTTACATGATGCATATGAACTTAAATGATCAGTTTTTTTGAGACACTACTATAATGGAGGGTTAGAAGGTTAGCATGAAACTTTTTCACACAACAGAACTCTGTAACGAAATCTAAATATCAGAAATTATATCTATAGTGATTGACAGAGATTGGTCATGTTCCAAACTTTCCAACGTGGCAAAAACCGGACGGTTATCTCACGATTCAAAAGATAAAACAAACTGATATGTTCATTTTTGTCTTTTATATAGGCAACCAGAAAAAGGAATTTTCCTCCTTCGGATGTTATAACAACAACAACAACAACAACAACAACTGATGAGTAAATTTCCATCACTTTTCCTCTGGAATCATGGGAAATACAAACTTCAAATCTCTTCCACCTTTGAATGTTGATAGCTTTGCCCAAAAATCTTCGTCTCCTTGGGTTAACATGTGTAATTGTGGCATTGGTCACGCTTATTATATGTGTGTGGAGGTTGTTTCAGATGAAATGGAAATCAGAAAAAGAATTGGCTCCGTTCACAGTGTCTTTACCAAGACACTGGCTCCTAGGACATATGTATCTGGTAAGTATGCGAACTTATATAAATTAAAAGAAATAACTCATGTAATGTACGGAGTGAGTCAATAAAAACTTACATAGATTTTTTCTTGAAAGGTTCAACGTTATTTTGGCTTGAATGTTTTCACTTGGTTGTTTACAGGGATAAATAGGCTATCAGAAACATTTTATTTGGTGTCTTTCGGGCGTCGGGTTCAGAAACTATTTTAATTTTGTGAAGAGACCCAATGTGGAGAGACTGACGCCAAGTAGCATAACTCATTATTCTGTTATGACGTCTCGTAGATGTCAAAGGTCAGAAATACCTTTCAGATTTAACGATTTTATTCAGATTGGTTCAAGAATTTGGTATGTCCAAAAACAATATTACATATATTAAAATTACACACAATTATTAAAGATATACTTATTAGAGTCCACAAATATCCCAAGTTGACAGAAGCGTCAACGAAGATATGTCCTCACAGCGAAGACTTCAAAATGACAGCATGCAATAATATTCCAAGGGTAACAATGTCCATATGAATCTTCTGAGTCTTGGTGGTAATTTTGTCCAGCAGTTCAAGACGACAGGGTTTTCCCTCGACGACACTAATATTCTGCAATACAATCCAGGTATACCACCATCAGTCTGCCGTTAATTAATTTCCTCATATAGGACCACAAACTGGGATCCCTTTTTGATTCCAAAAACTGAAGCTCTTATGGCTTAAAAGACGACAGCAAACAGTTCAGCTGTCAAGCTCCGGCGGCACCCCAAACTATTATAAATCCTGGCAATATGTAAATCACAAATCTACCATTATTGTAGATTAAAACTAGCTATACGGTATAGCTTCCTGGTTACTACTGCTGGCCCTAAGTCCTTCCAGTGACAAGTATATAACTACTCACAGCTAGATTCCCCTATCCTAATAATAATCATTACAGCACCATCATGCATAAACAAACCTTGCACTGTCAAATCAGATTTCACATTAATTACATCATCTGCATTGCATCACCTCACAATTATAACTTCATGGGGAACCCCCAAATTTGCAATATGTTTTGATCTCAATGCATAAACATGTTGACTCAGTTTCTAAGTTTAGCACTCCGGGGAATCCCACTCATCTCTTGCTTGATCATGTTGATGTAAATAACAGGTGCATTTTGCACAAACAACACTAGGGGAGTTTCCCCGTTCTCTTTTTCATCATAAACAAATTACTTTTCCCGTGAGGAATCTTTTCTCAAATTAAATTGAGGTATAAAATAAAATAATATTTTTAATCACAAATGTAGCTAATATAACACTCGCAAATACGTTCACACTGCAAATTCAGTTTCTTGACAAAAAACCTAGTGAATAAAACGGTTTATTGTGTACCATAATATAAATATCTTCAACAAATGACTAACCACAATCAAAAAAGTGTTAGTTATTGAAGATCTGTCCATATTAATGTCTCAGTTCATCAACATAATGAAATTTCTTAGAGATTTTTTGCTTTACCTTAGAGATGCTAAGATAATTATCTGAACAATACAGTAATACTTAGCGTCCATAAGTGGGCGAGTAGAACTAAAGCTGAGATTATGTAAATAAAGTGGAAAATTAAGCTTTAAAATTAAATTGCGTTGTTTTTCAAGATGAGTACGACGAAAACCTTCTATGGTTTGACTTTGGCTTCGTTGTAGAAACCATGAAAACTTGCTGATCCAAAGTAAACTGTCGCCTTACACAACACCAACCATCTTGACTTTCTTATCTGAGATATTAAACATTTTTTTCACTCAATATTTTCTTTTGTAATCTCGGGATATTAATGTTATTAATGTAAAGTCCGGGTTAAGTGTTTTAATTAAGCGTGTGGTCATGAAATGCTTTGGCATATACTCAACAGTTGAAAACGTTGCACCGGTTTGGAGTCACTGTGTACACTCACACAAGATTGATGTCGTCGCCTTTTGGTGACGCCTGTAGAATATCTTCCAATTCTGTCTGGCATAGCTCCTGCAAACCTTAGGAGGAACTTTCAAACGATCAACTTCGCCAAGAAGTGTGATGAACCCGGTAGACTAATCTCACAACCAACACCATCTGAGGATCTATGACACTGCAGTCGAGTCGCAGCATCCCTATCGATCATCCTGGATCATGAACAGATGGTCTGAGCAAAGGTCAGCAGTTTGTGGACAGCCCATCCTGCAAGCCCAAAGCAAAGGCTGTGGCGTTGATAGGAAAGCATGGGTCAACCTCAACAGACTCAGAACTGGCATTGGCCATACAAAGCACTTCCTTCATAAGATCGGTGTGGAACTTTCACCAAACTGCGATTGTGGAGAGCCACAAACCATTACCCACATCATAGATGACTGTGAGGTCTACAAGTCCCCAAGAGGAATCCCAGGCCTAATCAACCTGGAGGAAGAAACTATCAGCTGCTCAAAGTTGCAAAGAGAGATTTTGAGTCATCCATATAATGTGTCATATGGAGTGCTTTTATATAGATAAGACCTTCAATAGATTTTGTACCTTGTATTTGGCTACAGAGATGCCTCTAAAGTGAAAACAAAGGGTAGTTTTGATTTGCTTAATTTGAAATAAAAACATAGGCTGAATTTAGTATTTGCTCCTACATGTATAGTAAACTAGAAATTTCACAATTTTTGTACCAAAGAAATGATTGTCAGCTAAGTCATTTCACATGGGGATATTTCTGATAGAAAGCTTTACATTAGTGCAAAAATCGAATTTTCACATTTGACGAGTGTAGATAAGAAGTACTAAGTCCCCCAACCAAAGTTAGTTCTAAGGAAATTAACTCCATCTTTCTCATCAAATCAGTACGTGAAAATATTATGGCTTTTTAATTGAAAAGTTGTGATAATTAGAATGTGATGTATGTTTTAAAAAGATTTTAAAAAGCAAAATTGAGTTGAAAACGGAAAGGTTTATCACCAATTAGAACATTTAAAAAAATTGCACTAGTTTTTCTTAGAACTATTTATGAACAATTAGGTAAGTTATTCTACACTCTCATTTCTACATGGGAACAGTTCTTCTAACGTCACTGTCTCGAGATAGCCAAATGGACACCTCGTAACACCATGCATATTCATCATAAAAATAGGGAAACTATGCATTCTTGATTTTAGCGTGATTGGTGCATTCTAAACCTATAATCCCTGGCCTGTATAACCTATATGATCTTTTACCTCTTGTATATTCCCCTGTTTGGAATTAGGTAGAAGGTTGGACCAGAAAATATTGCATTGTCCTTATTATGGAAGGAAAAAGCAGGTCAAAGCTCTTACTACAGTATTGTATAACGCGTTTTGTTATGTATACAATTTGAGGCGTTAAATTTATCCATAACATATAAGCTATGTTATCTGTTTTGTAATACGTTATATGTCTATTGGGGTTTTAGTTCCTTCAGTAAAGCGACAATATTTTTTTCACCAAAGCAAATCATGGGGAATAACGGGACTCTTGATTATTAGACCGTTGAAGTCATGAGTTCGAGCTCCCGCATGGTCCGTGTCTTTGGGCAAGATACCCAGCCTCTTTGACTAATATTATTGAATTTATTGAACACGCGGTTTTCTAACGATAGAAAAAAGGGTTGCTTTTCTCTCTTTCGTATTTAATATAATATGCTTAATGTCTGTTTTATTATTAACCTATATGCCTTGAGTATAGGCGAAAGATTATCGTGAGATATTGGATCGGATGAGTGAAGAGAATACGAAAGTGAATGATGTTGCGCAAGTTTGGTTCGGTCCATTCCATTGCTACCTTGGAGCTGGTACTCCAGAGTCAGCCAGAGCTGTTCTTTCTGCATCAGGTATAGTATTATTTGTACTTTCTCGCTTTTTTCTTTCTTCCGTGATTGCTTGCATAATTGAAATTATTTTTTTTTGTTTGCTTTATTTTTTATTTTTTGCCTGGGTTACTCATTGAGAGTCATACTGAACTCATATTGAATCAATTCAAAATCAGATACAATATTACCAACTTTAATGGCTTTCTTTCTATTATTCAAATAGGAAGTAAACCAATCTAGCTCAATCAAGATCTGTAATATCCAACTCAATTGGTTTTTGGCAGCAGGATAGAATGGTTGACAGAATGAAGGGCCTTTCTTCACCCCCCCCTATCAAAAAATATCTCCTACAGTGCCCGCCCCCTGCGGGTTCGGGGTTAAGAATTGGGCCGATGTGTTCATCTGCATGTCGTAAAAGGCGACAGTGGGGCCCCCTGCGGGGTTTAAGAGATTTGGCCCGAAATTATGATCCAGGACCAGATCTCAGGACCATATGCTACTGGAGCATATGGTCCTGGAGAGCTGGTCCTGGAGCATATGGTCCGGAGCATAAATAATCTGGGAAAAATATTCTAAGTCAAATATGCCTCCAGGAGCATATTTGAATACGCAAAGGTCCAGGAACATATGGCAAATATGATCCTGAGCAGTATTGACAGAATATTTATACACTGCTCCAGGAGCATATTTGCCATATGCCTCCGGGACCATTTGCGATTCACATATGCTCCTGGAGCATTATTTGACTTAAGAATATTTTTCAGATTATTTATGCTTCCCAGACCATATGCTCCAGGACCACTGCTCCAGGAGCATATGGTCCTGGAGCAGCTGGTCCTTGAGCATAATATCGGGCCAAAATCTCTTAGAAGCCCCTGCGGGTAAGAATTGGCCCGATGTGTTCCTCTTCATGTCGTAAGAGGCGACTAAAAGGGGCAACTCGTCTGTTTTTTGAACAGACGGGTTGTTTTTAAATTTAGGAAATTATTGTTTAAGGATCTCTACTGTGTAGTTTAAAATTTGTATTAGTTAACCTAAAACATGCCATTAATTACGTTAATATGAACACATACCATTTATCAATTTGTACATATGTAGTAGTTTAAAATCAGTTAACATGAAAACATACTATTTATCAATTTCATTTGTACATATGTAAGACCACCTATTTAATCTATAAAATACGTTTATAATGTTTATAAATGTTTCATTATTGTATTGATTTATCTTGTCTTGTAGTTGAAAGTTGTTTGATACATGGATGGGTGATGAACCTTGTCATCAGTGTATGATGTGTATACCGTAATTATAATTTGGAACAGTGTATCTTGTATTGTATTCAATTGGGTTATCTTATTTTATACATGGATGGGTGATGATCTGGTTCATCAGTGTATGATGTGTATCTATTTGCAATTGTTGTCATTCATATTGTGACTAGAATTTACTGTGGTGTATGTTTTATAAAATGCTGTGACTAGCATTTACTATGGTGTTGGTTTTATACTGTGGTGTATGTTTTATAAAGGTTTACTAGAATTTATTGTGGTGTTGTGTATGTTGTATAAAGGTTTTAATGTTTTAATAATCTTATGACACGATATTATAACACAATTAGTGGTTGTGTCGTTAAACTTTAATACTCACTCCATCCCCTAACAAGATGCCCAGGCATCATATTTTTTTAGGATGTTAAGTCAGTACCTCCACTAAGGTGATAAGAGTGGAGGTTTAGGTCTTAAAGCCAGATTGGTTTGACGAAGAGATGTTGTTTTCACCTAGTAAGGATAAAGTTGGTTATAGATCAGTCTCTCAAAAATTCTCATCGCAACAGGAAGGACAGGTATAGGCCGATAGTTATTGAACATATTAGTTGGTCACATTGTTGATCCATTTCGGGAGTGTCCGCAAACTTTCATTAAAAAACAATGCAAGGACCAATCGTTATACCATAATTCTGAAATTAGTTTTTTAATTAAAAAATGCCGTTCTTGTAATTCAATGGAAAATCTTGTTTGTAAATCTATTGCAGTTCCAAAAGACGACTTCAGTTATGGATTAGTGAAACCATGGATTGGTGATGGGCTGCTCGTGAGCAGTGGTAGAAAGTGGGGACGAAATCGAAAATTGCTTACCCCAGCCTTCCATTTTGAAATTCTTAAGCCTTATGCTAAACTCTTCAATGAATCTACCAAGGTTCTCGTGGTAAGATAATTTTGTGACACTTTTTTTAATACACCTTTTCCGCAATTGTCACATCCTGGCCTGATGCGGGTACCATTTCCTTAGCTTCTTGGGAATTTTAGTTCATGATAATTAGACGTACCAAACTAAAGCCCTCCTTTGTTTTTGTTTGACAAAGTAAATACTGTAAAGAGTAAACGATGTTGAACAAAATACCGGTTAAATTATTTAAATTATTTAACAAAGTTATTTTGTTTTTAAGTTTATGAACAGCCATTGATTGTTTGTAGTGGTTGCATACCAAAGTGGAAAGAAACGAGGCCTTTGCTTCACTTGGGTGACTTCATCAATTCCTTTGACTTGTTTGGAGGGAAATTTGAACGGTTCACTTGCAGTGCTGATTAGGCAAAAATATATATTTTTTTAATTAAAACTTCTTTTTAGAGGGTAACCTCAATCAGTGATCCAGCACTGATTTCCATAAGGGCCCTCTTTCCTAAAAGTACATTCAGAATCATAATATTAAATACATACTAAATGATTTAAAAATACATTATTAAAAATATACAGGAAGATATATAGATATAATAAAACCAAATTGCATAACAGCTCAGAACTAGCTAAAATCCTTGACTTAATGCTAAAAATTACAACAAAAGCTTACAAAATATAATATATAAAGCGAATTTAATTACAAGGTAAAAGAAAGTGAAGCACCTACCATAAATAACACCCAAAAGTAATACATGCCCCCTATAACGGGTAAAGGCCTACAGAGCATTGAACAAAATTATTATTACATACCAGAGCCTAAATATTTTTAAAATATTCTTCTTAAACTTGAGATGTGTACTGAAGTTTTGACATAGCTTGGTGGGTTGTTCCACAATCTGTCCCGGAGTAGAAAAATGTACGCTTACCCCATTCCGTTTTGATACGTGGATAGCCAGGATAATGAGCACTTCGTAAACGTGTATTGTACCAGTGAGTATTACTATTTTGGATTTTACTTCACTTAAAAGATATTCCGGTGCCAAGTTGTGGACACGCTTATACATAAAAATAGATTTGAAATATATAGTTAGCTGTACGTTCATATACATTCATCCAATTTAGCTCCTTATAAATTTCATCAACATGTTTTCCCCTAACTTTATATCCAAGAGTAAGTCTGGCTGCATGGTTTTGTAGTATTTGAATCCTGTTTACAAGTTTCTTGGCGGCACTAGCCCCGGGACCAGCCCATATGGGACAACAGTAGTCACTGGCACTTTGAGGCAAGACAATGGCATTTTATAGCATATCCCTTGTATTGGCCATGGGATCAAAGGAAAAAATTGTTCATTTTGATTACATATTTTACAAACAATTGTCCCACTATAAATAATAATAAATATTATAATTACCATGGCAATTGTAAAAGTTGCACATTTTCATGAAAATTAATAAAATGCCATCTCAATTTCTTTTTTTAAGTTTTTTATTTTTTTCTTGTTTGTAAATCTATTGCAGTTCCAAAAGACGACTTCAGTATGGATTAGTGAAACCAGGATTGGTGATGGGCTGCGCGGGAGCAGTTGGTAGAAAGTGGTGGACAAATCGAAATTCTTACCCCACCTGAGCCCATTTTGAAATTCTTTACGCCTTATGCTAAAACTTCCAAGGAAATCAACCAAGGTTCTCGTTGTAAGATCTTTTTTTTACACTTTTTTTTTAATACACCTTTTCCGCACTTGTCACTCCTGGCCATGCGGCCATTGCCTTAGCTTCTTGGGAAATTGTAGTTCATGATAATTAGACGTACCAAACTAAGCCCTCCTTGTTTTTGTTTGACAAAGTACTAAGGTAAGAGTATACGATGTTTTGAACAAAATACCGTGTGTACATTACTTTTTAAAAATAAGTTATTTTGTTTTTTAAGTTAGGAACCGGCCTGATTGTTTGTAGTGGTTGCCTCCCAAAGGTGGAAAGAACGATGCCTTTGCTTCCTTGGGTGCTTCATCAATGCCTTTTGACTTGTTTGGGAGGGCACGGTTCACTTGCGGCTGATTCCAAAATATATAGTTTTTTTAATTAACTTCTTTACTTTAGAGGGTAACCCTCAATCATGTCCAGCACTGATTTCCAAAGGGCCTCTTCCTAAAAGTACATTCAAGAATCATATATTAAATACATACTAAATGAGTTACAATACATTATTAAAAATATATCAGGAGATCTAAGATAAATAAAACCAAATTGCAAACGCTCAAACCAGCTAAATACTCTTGACTATATGCTAAAATTAAAAAGAAAAAAGACGCTTCCAACCTATAATCTTCTAAAAGCGAATGTAATTCAGTAAAAGAAAGTGACGCAACTCCATAAATACCCCCCAAAAGTAATACATGCCCGCCTTAACGGTAAGGCCTACAGAGCATGGAACACAATTATTATAGTTACTACCAGAGCCTATATTTTTTAAACATTCTTCTAAACTTGAGATGCGTACGAATTTTTGACAAGCTTGGTGGTGTTGTTCCACAATCTGCCCGAGTAGAAATGTACGCTTACCCCATTCCGTTGTGATGACGTGGATGCCAGGATAAGACATTCGTAGTCTGTTTGGTATGTACCAGTAGTATTACTATTTTTGATTTTCACTGTCACTTCAACGATCGTTGCCGGCCAAGTCTGGCCACGCTTATACATAAAAATAGATTGAATAGATAGTTAGCTTGTCGTTTTCATATACATCATCCAATTACTCCTTATAAATTCATCAACATTTTTCCCCTAACTTTATATCCACTAGATAAGTCTGGCTGCATGGTTTTGTAGTATTTGAATCCTGTTTACAAGTTTCTGGGCGGCACTAGACCCGGGACCAGCCCATAGTGTGCGCACAGGAGTCCACTGGCACGTGAGCAAGACAATGGCACATTTTATAGGCATATCCCTATGTATTGGCCATGGGATCAAAGGAAAAATTGTTCATTTTGATTACAATATTGTACAACATTGTCCCACATATAAATAATAAAGAAATATTATAATACCATGCAATTGTAAAGTGCACATTTTCAGAAAATTAATAAAATGCCATCTCATAGTTCTTTTCTGAATAGCATTGATCAAGGATATGGCTAGGCTACATTGACTCAAGCAAAATTGGCCTTATTGATCAGTCAATCCACCTGGGATTCAGCGGACAAAGCACTTGAGATTTCCCTTTGTTTTATTTGGAACTGCAGATAGAGCCATTGTTACTGTCCATGCAGCGGAAAAGATATCAGGCGTTATAAGACTCGTTACCCCTGCCCATTTTTAGGGTAGACGTTTACATAGAAGCCCCACGTACGGCGAAATGAAGGTGTATTGTCATTGATTCCGTCATCTCTGTACTGGTGAGTCCAACAAGATGTTTACAACTCGTTTTTTTTTAATTTTTAAAAAAAAAAAAAAAAAAAATTCTACCAAAAATGAAACATATACATCCCAGCCATCCAAGTATCATAAATGTGTTTCAGAAAAAAAATATGTTGGGCATTTTTTGTTACAAGCTGGCAACCAGGTCAGATCAACTGTCTCATATGGTATATTTTCTCTCATAAGAGTTGTTGCCAAAAAATACAAATTGATTTTTTTTTTGGGCCTTTTTGGGCCAAAAAAGATGATTTTTTGCCACAAATGTATTTTTGAGATTTTGATGTATTAGATATCTTCAAAACAAGCTGATCAAACATTACCACTTTTAAAAGTATTTGGACTATAATACTCTTAAATAACAAATTAAAGATAATTAAAGAAGATAAAAAAAGCATATACTCAGAAGCATTTAATGGTCATTTTTTCTCAAAATATTGTTTAGTTTTCACTAGATGGTCACATAACAAAACACAACGCATAAAAACACCTTACCCGTGCTGTTTGAACCTAAAGTGTGGAATGTTTTAGCTTTTAATTAGAAATAACAGTAGTCTAACCTTTAAAGGGGCAATCTAGGTTATGTTTCACAATGAATGCTATATCATCGGATAACATTCACTATCGATTTTTGGTCCGAAAATTGGCCTGTTCCTATTTCACTGAATTTTGGTAACTAGAAACGTATTTTAGATGACATTCAGTTTTAACGCAATATGGTTATTTTAGCATAATTACTAATTAATGTATTAAAAATAAAAAAAAAATAAAAATAAAGCATCTCTCCAGGATCGCATACACTAATCAGTATTCTCAAAATAATTGTTGGTATTCAAACTAAGATGTACATAACATGTTAAAGTAAGTACAAAATCATAAAAAACACCTTAACACAGTTCTGTTTGACCCAAAGTGTGAATTCGTTTACTAACCTATTGAAGTAGGAATTCAGTATGTTACTTAAAGGGGGCAAGTGTTCTAGGATATGTACAATGATTGCTATATCATGTAGTAAACATTCACAAGTGATTTTTGGTCCGAAAATTGGATGTTTCTGATTTCACTCTATTTGTTTATGGGCTATATTAAATAATCATAATTAATCAACATACTAATGTATATAAAACAGGCGAAAAATCAAGAAAACGACTTCATACATTGTAAGTGTCAATTTCTCAACATAATGATATATTTGAAGAACTAATGATTTAGAACCAAGTTTAAGTAAGCACAAAAATCATTACCCATTAACACATGTTAAAACAGTTTTGACTGACCTAAAATAAAACATGCATCTCACTTTTTAATTAGAACTAAAGCTGTGTTACCTTTAAGTGTCCGTGTAGGGTCTGTTAAAATATGTTAGTCCAGAATAATTCAAAAATTGTGATTTTGGACTGCATTTGATTTGGCTCATTTCCCTGTAAATGTCCTTGATAACTTAAACATAGCTTTAGTTAAAAATCATAGTGTGAAACAATTTGAACGACAACCTTGGGTCCTCATTAACAAATCAATTTAGAAAACGACAAGACTTTAAAGTATATGGTCTTTTAAGACCTTCTGCCTCCAAATTAATGTTAATTTTGAATAAAATCAGCTGCCTTAATGACGAGGGAACTCAAGAACCTTACGAAGAGTGTAAACAGAATTAATATTATTACTCTTTTTACTCTTTATATTATATAAAAAAGTAAAATATAATAATTAATATTATTACTCTTTACTTTTTTATTAATATAAAATATCATCTTAACAGCCTAGTATACGATACCGTTACTAATTATCAAAGTTCAGTAAGTCTTACTTACATGTTGTAACCTGGCCAAAGAATTAATGTACATGATATATCACCTACAAATGAACACATTTGTTTGTATCATGCTTTACATGATAACTTCCTTTGTTCACACACATATAGCAAAGGCGCAATTCACGTCGGACGCCCGAACCTATAGGGGGGAGCGTCTTTTGAAAATTACGCGTTATCCGCACCCCAAGGGCCTGACTTTCTTTAGGGGTGGGCTTACGAAACTGTGAGGGTATAGGAGGCACTCAGGTCGTGGGAGTTCGGTATCAATATGCTAGTGTATTCCCCCTCTCACGGAGAGAGGAAATACACTACACATATTCAACCTACCTCCCACGATTGACACTGGATAGTCTAGGCGGAGGAAGAAAGTCCAGGAAGAAGCATCATAATTATGCCAATGTATCCCAATTCTCTGCCTGAACCCTGAGGAACAGCCAACTCAATTTGAACGCACCTAGTTTTGACTAGAATCCCGGTGACCAGCAGTGGCAACAACTCCCTCTCTGTAATCCAGTACATCCTTGAGGAGACTGATCTGTGAAGCTCGTGGTACACTCCATTCAGCGCCTCAGTATCTTCATGCAGGGGAGCCCCGAATACAGAACCCAAGAGTGGGCTGGATCTTATGTCATGGGCGCGAATCCTTGAGCCAATGATTCTAGATTGATGTTTTTCATAGGCGTCATGAGTCACCGAGGTAATCTCCAGACGCCAATTGTGGCTCTCGGCTGCAGGTCCATGTGGCTAATCGCGTTAAGACCAATCGCTTAACATTACCCCTATACTTCTCACCAAGTGCCTCTACAGGGCAACCAGGCTTCTCTGCAGCCCCAGCGTTCTTGCCAAGTCGTGTCAAGAATACGGGTAGCATGAGTGACGACATGTTTTGGTTCTTTGATAATCCACCCGTTTGAGGATTGTAACCCCATCTCGGGATAAATCTCAGGTGAGCTTTCCTCAATGAAAGGGCAAACTCTCTGACACACCTCCGTCCACAGGCCCCCCCCCCATGGCCAGCTAAAAGGCTGTCCTTCTGGTAAGATACCAGAACTGGCTTTTGGTCAATGGGCTAAACGGCCTCAGAGGCCACAAACTGAAGAACCAGAGGGAGGGCCCAAGCCGGGACCAGAGATCGAGAAGGGGGGCATTCAGAGAATATCCTTTAATAAGGCTGTTGAGAGCTGGACTAGAGGAGACCGGACCATCCCATGATGCCCTTTCCCAATAGCTGTATCGGTATGCTTGAGCTGTGCGAGTGACACCCCCTTGAAATATGTCAGCAAGAAACTCCCTCTTCCCTACCGATGCTGTATATAGAACTTGAATCTGTTTTACTGGCACACCATGTTGTTAGTACCGTTTCAAGTCTAGAATTAAGAAGTACGTCTGAGTCCGAACTTCGCCTTGCCTTTTTGCAGCGATAGCGGCAACCTGTTCATAAAGTCCCACCTTCGAGGATGATTATCCATAAATTGGTCCAAACAGGCATGGAGGGCGTAATTGTTCTCATTGGGACTTTCTTAGCAGATTGTAGACTCAAGCAATTCCCTGCGCGGTGATAACATGATGGGTCTCCCACCAACAATCCATAAGGCGCGGGAACCATGGTTGTCTGGGCTACGCGGGATCTAGGAGGATCACTCAGTTTGTTGGACGGGACCCTTCTCCAACCCCCTCGGAACTAATGCAAATGGAGGAAAGGCGTACCCGATCAAATTGGACTAGTCTGCCACTAGGGCATTTTTGCCCCGATTCCTTATGATCCCGGCTCCAAGCAAGAGTAGTACACAGGGAGTTGATGATCCCAGGTTGATAAACAGATCGACATGGGGCGGTCGATTCTGTGAAGATCCTTCGACCCCTGAAGAAGGAGTTGACCATTCCCAATGAAGAACTCCCACCCTTCGATGCGGGATAAGACTGTGGACCTCCCCTTTACAGAACATCCCGCCAGGACATGGTCTGCCCCGGGGAGACGTCCCCCCCGAAGGGAAATTCCCCGTTTCTGACACCAATTAGAGGAGTCTAATAGTCTCCTTGCAAAGGGTGCGACTCCTTTGTTCCCCCTTCCTTGTTGAGGTATGTTATGACTGTCATGTTGTCGCAACGAAGTGTTAGAAATTTCCCCCTGACGAGGGGGCCCAGCCGCAATTAGCCCAAAATACGGCCCACACTCTAGCACATTATGTGAGGGGTGGAGGCTTGGGCAGCCGTCCAAAGGCTGACAAATCTGCTGTCGAGGAGGTGAGCTCCCCACCCCTTTTTCGACGCATCTGGGTTGTCAAACTAAGTTTGTTGTGGCTTGGGAAGGGAATCCCAACCTTCATATTGGGTGCATGCATCCACCATGACCAGGACTAGGAAGCAGTTTTGACTGCACATGATCTTCATCGACAGAGGGTGATGCCACGGTCGATAATGACTCAGAAGATGAATTTGAACCAACGTAATCTGAAGTCTGCAAAGCGGTACTGGAACCGATCAGGTTGGCCATCAGGCCTATGAGCCGTAACCACAGGCGAACTTCTGCTTCTACCAGATCGTGAACACTACGATGCACATTCTACCTTTCGTAAACCTTTGAATCGTGGGGAAGACCCAACCCCTGTCAGAATTGGTTAGTTTTCCCCCAATTGATGACGCTTGGAACGGGAACTACAATGACTTCTCTTTGTTGAGGCGGAACCCACTGATTACCAAGATGCCACCGAAATAGGAACACAAAGACAAAGTCTTGGAATATTTTATTTGTAAAGACCTTTTTAAATTAAAAATCGGATAACCATGAAGACACTCATCAGGATTTTGCTAAGTCAGCAAACGAAAAAATCATCAAAAATCAGATTTTTTGCATGTATGTAACAAGTACAAGGTATCCTACATACCCTGCAAATGATAAACCAAGAAGAAACAAAAAAAACAAAGCCTAATTAATGACAGGATCGGAAGATGGTTTTAGTCATTAATTGTCCGAACGGACACTTATAATGATTACTACACGTAATTGAATATGGAGAATCGTATCTTTGGAACCTGCCGTTTCTCTCCTTCTCTGTCAATTTTACCGCGGAAAGGTACTTCATCGGATTCTAACAGCCTTATCCTTTCAATTTGAAGCATCCTGCAAATTTTATTTGTTTTTTCCCAAATCACTGATAGTCTTTAATTAACAACGAGTCAGTGAATGCAATGGATGTAGCAAAATCAAATAAATGCTGTTTGAGGGTCCATATGGTTTCCGTACATGGGAAAAACTACTGTGCTTTATTTCTAAGTAAAATTGACAGCATATAGTTTAGGTCATTCAAACAGTTTTAACATATTTTTACTGATTTATTTTTTTTTGTGTGCTTACTTAATTTTTTGTAAATCATTGGTTCAAATATACGTTATGTTGAGAAAATGACCTTAAATTGCTCTGGAAAGGCTGTTTTATTTTTCCTTGTTTTTTACTACATTACTTGTTAATTATGACTAAAAGATAGCCCATATATGTTTACAACGTCTAAAACTTAAATGTCTTCTAGTTTAACAAATACGTTGAAATCAGAAAATCCAATTTTCAGGCCAAAATCACTGTGTGAGATTGTTCATCCGTGATACAGCAATCATTGTAACATAATCCTAGATTGCCCCTTTAAGTTAACCTACTGTAATTTCTACTGAAAAGTAAAAGCATTCACAATTTACGTCAAACAGAACTGTGTTAATGTGGTTTTTGATGCTTTTGTGCTTACTTAAACATGTTATGTGCATCAAAGTTGAATAAACCATATTTGAGAAAAAATTACCTTAAATGCTCTGGAATGTTTTATTTTTTTCTGTATTTAATATCTTTAATTTGTTATTTAAGACGTAAATATAGTCCAAATTACTTAAAGTGGAAATTTTATGATTAAAGATTGTTTTGAGATATCAATACATAAAATCTCAAAACATCATTTTTGGGCCACAAAAAATCATCTTTTTTGGCCCAAAAAAGGCCAAAATCAAAAATTTGTATTTTTGGCAAACAATCTTATGAGAAACGATACATATGCAGCAGTTGATCTGACATGGTTGCCAGCTTGTAACAAAAAAAATGTGCCCACATCAATTTTTTCTAAACACATTTATGATACTGGCTGGATGTCGGATATAAAACTAGATTATTCACCTACTAGAGAAATTTTGAATTTTGATTTTTGCAACTTTGCTTTGGCGAAGTTATGCTACTAAAGATAGTCCCCGTTTTTCCACTCTGTCCACTGAATCACTGTTGTGTAATTTTGGCCAAAGAGACTTTGGATGAGTCTACACAAGTACAATCAAATGACTTCTTTGCTTGCTTTGATACCTTGTGTTAGCCTTCATCAGAAAAATGTTAAATTAATCTGAATCAATAACAAATTATGGAATCTTACAACAAATTTGGAGCATTACTTCAACACTGTTTCGAAATTGATCACATATCTTTTCGCATCGAAACTGAAAATGCAAATCTGTAGGCAAATCCTAGTGCAATACAGCCGGCTGACCCACATTTCCACCGACTCCTTCATAACCTGATGGGTGGGGGGGGGGGGCTACTTTGGGGAATCAATATTTGAACGTTACATACATTCAGCATCCATCTGTCTTTCCTTTTGCATCTCATTCCTTTCTTCTCCCTTCCCTGTCTTTTCCCTACTCCCTTTTTGCTTGTCCTTTCCCACTTTCCTGCTTTGCCGCTAGCTTAAGCTTATTTCCTGGTCAGGCCATGGGGAAGGGGACAATGCATCCCCTTCCCCTGCCCCTGTTACGCTACTGTCATTGACTATTGTTAAGAAATATTATCAACAACAGTTGTTACTAGGTAATGGTTACTTTAGAACAAAATACAAAACTAAATGCTTAAAAGTAACAGTAAAAGTAACAGTAACTCAATGGCTTTTGCTGCTGTGCAAGTGAAGAATTGTACAACCGTAGTCCGTATGGTTTTTGGCGCCTTTCCGTTAATTTACCATATCTGCAATATCCGAAAAGGTAAATGTTAGATTTTTTTACCAATTATATTGGATAAAATGAGCTATTGTTTTCATGTATAAAAAACAATTTCTAAACTTGTTAAATATTTTTAAAGATTTTTTCTGAAATCGAGTGTAAATCTTTTTGACTCACCCTGTATGATGTTGTTCAGTAGCGCAGGACGGAATCAATGACAATACCTCATTTGTATACTTGGGACTTCTATATGAAATGTTTACCCAGTTTGGATTGAGCTGGCCTCGTTCGCGATTAAAATAAACTTTGAGGTTCTACTGTGAGCTCAATAATTTTGACAGTATATTTCATCATTTATTGAAAAAAAGAAACTAATGTGAACAAAACTCACGGTGGATATGTTGCTTGGTAAGCTGTGACCGAACATCTTTGTGCAGAACCAAGTTCCAGAACTTATTGCTGGACCTCATTTCTATTCAATTTATCACCATAGAAAATACAAAAACAAGGGGGTCTAGCGACCTATGCGGTTACGCGGCAAGTTTCTGTAAGTTAAGTTTTGTTTCTGAACAAAGATGTTAGGTCACAGTCTGCCAAAACAACTTGCTTTCCTGACTTTTTTGTTCACCTGTGTTTCCTTTTCGGAAAAAGATGAAATATACGGTCAAAGTTAATTGACCGCACAGTAGAAGCCCTAAGCGTGTTATTTATTCGTGAAAGAAGGACAAGTATTTGGGCTTGAGTCATAAAAAAAGTCAATCTTAATCGGGTGATGAGCACCTGAATTCTGTTTCAACTGTGTGGGTTAATAACAATGGCTCTGTACTTTCAGATAAAAAGTGTTGTATCATCTGCATACAGAGCGGCATTTAGGATATCAACAGTGTACTATTTGCTTGTGAGTCAATGCAGCCTTGCATGTTGCATCTATGGTTCAGTTGTATTAGGAAGAAATTGGATGACATTTATTCATTTCAAATCAATGTGCCAACTTTGCCACATTGACAGACCCCCTAGATGGAAATGTTATAATTATTACAATATAACTGCGCACAGAAATCATACTTCGCGATAGCGTAACCAATGTCTTATGCAAGACATCTTTCTCTCTTGATCCCATGGAGTAGTAATTTGATCAATAACTTGTCTGAGACGTTTTATGATCCCGATCTTTTGAGAGAGTTTAGCAGCAATTTTATGCACAGTCCATTTTAAATGTGAATCAAATGACATGCCTAAATATTTAAAGACATAAACAAGCTCCAAGTTTCCGTGTTTGAGACGAATATCAAGGTTGGCATTCCTCACTTTATGATGAGATCCAAACAACATCACATTTAGATTTAGATTTATACATGATGGCTGTATCATCAGCATAAAGAACAACCCTGCTTTCAGTAAGGACATCAGACAGGTCATTGATAAAAATAATAAAAGGTAAAGGGGCCAAAATGGAGCCCTGTGGCGCACCAACACTCACATGCAAAAGGTCTGAGCTGATGTTGTCAATTACAGTACATTGCTGGCGGTTACTATGATAGTTAAAAAAAAACAATTCCATTCATTACCTATGACACCATGATGTTTAAATTTAGATAGAAGCACTGATGGTTTACAGTGTTCAACGCCTGTTTTAGATCTACAAATACTCCATATTATGGAGTAGGTAATCAGTTACATCGGTGATTGCAGTCAAGGTGGAATGCTGCTCTCTAAAGCCTGATTGGTTTTAGAGAGCAAATACACAAAAGTGCATTTGTTTGTAAATGATCATAGACCTGTTTGTGATTGGCCCTTTGAAGGATTTTAGAGATCACGGGTAACATGATATAGGCCTGTAATTGCCACAGGCAGTTTTGGACCCACCTTAATAATATGGGTAACCAACGCTATTTTCCATTCAGTGTGTAAATGGCCGTGGATATGAAAAGATTCATATATGGGTTTTAAAGTTCTTTGCAAATCTGATTAGCATCTGCCCTAAGCAAAAAGGGAATGAGGCCATCAATGCCAGTGGGACTTTGTTTAACTCTAAGAATTGTTAATGTGCTTGAGGCAAAAAGACCAAAAATAGTTTATCTTCAGCTTGCCGCGCGCCAAAGCTTTTTAAAATAAATTTATGGAGTAGCTCTATGCGGCAGCGGCGATGTTTAATTTTTACATTGTCGTAAAATCGATATAATCCACAGCAAAACACAAACCCTGCAGGAAAAAAAAAATAAATTTGGTAATTGGTCAAGTGATTGGTAATTTGGTTTCGAAACTTTTAAGACAGTTATAGGATAGTACTATGTTTATAAACATAAATATGATGTGAACTGGTCAAATACTTTTACTTTCGTTAATCGAATACTGCACTAGGCAAATTTGTTAAACGTTACCAAATTTACAACCACAATACCTTGTTTTATACAGGAAAAAATGGAAAGAAAATGTTGCATTGGAAAGGAGGATGGAAAATATTCATGGCGAGAGGTTTCGGCAGATTAGCATGCTTACTCTAGACAGTCTTCTTAAGTGTATATTTCCGTCAACACTAAACTGTCAAACAGAAAAAAGTAAGTAACACATTTACCGCTTGAAGTCGTTTTACCGGAAAAAGCTGCGATAAATCGTTCATATTAGATTTACCGCGCTTATTCCGAAAGATAACCTGAAGCGGTTAATATAACAACAGTAAATCTATTTTAGAAACGCGGCTTCAAAACTCAACTATTGCTATGTAGACCACACCCGGATCTTCCCGGTTGGAACCTTATTCTTTTTGCTCTACACAAAGGAACCCGGTCATCTGCCGTGAATCGGCAGTCAATCGACGGTTGAGTTTTGAAGTGTTTATATCTTGTTTTTACATTTAATTTGCGTAAAAGTTACAATCGTTTGGCGATAGCAGCTAATCTTTATAGAACGTTTTTGGTAATCGATATTCAGCATTAAAGGCTGACTCAGAGATTTTAATTTTTTTTGTGTAATAATGTAAAATAGCCAACTGGAACTGAAGATAGTCACCTAAAATGCTCAATTTCAAAGTCTGGGATAAATCGCATTTTTCGTTTTCTTGTAGTAAACATATATGTATGGATAACAGTGCAATAGGTTACTGTGTAAAACAAAAATTCCGGATCCGGAAATTTATCACAAAGTTGTGATTTTCTATATGAAGGACTTCGATTTGGGCTTATATTTTTTACACACAGTGATTAGTATACGGACAAGCATTATTTCCTCGGGAAATCTCTGAGTCAGCCTTTAATTCAGAACACTTTACAAGTTTAATGTTATTTTTTACTTAATAATATTGGCGAATTTGTTCTCATCGCACAAAACTTCTCCGAAATATGCCTAATTATACTTTTTTTCAGTATTGCATTACATTGTCCGGGTTATGTTTCTTAGCTTGCAAAAATAAACCAGACCGATCCATTTATGAATAAAAAATTCGCATTCCACGTTAAATACTTGCTCACGCATAGCAGTGGCGGATTTAAGAGTCAGCAGTGTCAGCAGCTGCTGACAGGCCCCCCTAAATATTGCTCTCAGGGCCCCCTTGGACACACCTTAGTCGCACTAAAGTGCGATATTGCGTTGCTTCTTGACGCTAAAGGGGCCCCAACTTAAGCTGCTGACAAGGCCCTTTTCCTTAAATCCGCCACTGACGCATAGCAACTAAAACCTAATCGCCGTATTGAATTTTCTCTTCGCTTATGCACACTGTTAAAAAAATTTCCGTAAATTTACGGAAATTTCTGGCAGCAGTATTTCCAGACATTTTTAGGGTAAATTTACAGAAATTTCTGTCAATTAACGGAACTTTGACAGTAATTTTACAGAAATTTGTCTCATATTACGGAAAAATGTGTATTCTAACAAAATTTTTCCGTAATTTAAAATTACGGAACCAAAAAAAATTCCGGAAATATTGCTGCCAGAAATTTTTGAAATATTTCCGTAAATTAACATTTTTATGTTTTTTATTTTTGTTTTCTAAAACAGAAATTTACGGAAAATCTGTTTTCTTAATTTACGGAAATTTTTAACAGTGCAGGGCCTATGCTTCGCGCTGGAGATCAGGACTGTTTTAATATCAAGAGAGAGAGAGAGAGAGGATCGAAACAGAACAAGAAGGAGGTAGGGAGGGATCAAACAGCAAAACCGTGCATGCAGAGAGCTCCATGTACCCTTGTGAAGTCATTTTCTTATAACTTGTGGTAATTTGCTCTTCACCTTGTGCAAATTGTACTACTCAAATTCACATATTTCCATCTCTTTTTGTATCAGAATGCGTCATCCGTATCTCAAAGGCGTGTTCAAATTGACCCTCCTGGTAATTGAAAGGGTATCATTTCTCCCTTATCACATCGACTTGCTATATAATTTATCACCGAGTGGTTGGCGTTGGTGGCGGGCTTGTCGGATGGTACACAAATATTCAAGGGATGTGGTAGCACAACGAAAGAGAGACATTAGAGCGGGAAAACACCAGAAAGGGAAGAATGGTCGAAAATACGTGGACTTTGTGGATTTACTGATAAGTGCAAAGGTAAATTCGATGGTCGAGTGTAAAGCATATTAACGAATTACATTTTGAAATCACCTATTGTTTCCTTTCCTATCTAGCTTTGTGCAAACTATGGATGGGCCACAAAGGAGTTCCTTACAGCTACAGGAATCCTCCAGGTGATGTTGCTCCCTACCTCTTTGTAGTCACAAACGATATATTGCTTTAACAGAGGATCTGGTATGTGATGCACAGGAGCTACGAACATCACTTAAAATGCTGCAGACAAAGTTGTCCTTCATCTAAATGTCAAGAAGGTTGAATACATGACCGTCAATGAGGAAGAGAATCATCAACTTATCTGCATTACAGAAAGTACACAACCCAAAGAGGCCGAGACTTTAAAGTACCTAGGGTCCTATGTTATTGACAGCAAGAAAAACTTCCTGTCACGCAAACAAGTTTTATTTAGTTTGGAATGCCTGAAATAAACTACATCACTTACTTCAATGTGGTATATCCAATTTAACCCATTGCAAGCGCAAAGCTGACCATCTTCGAGTCTATGTAGAGAGTATCCTGTTATATGGATCTTAGACCCGGCCCATGAAGATATTTACAAGATATATTGGATGGCACCTATATACATCAGTTTCCTTATGAGAGTACAAAAATGTACTGGGCGCACAGTTGTATGGAGCTATCCCTCCAATTTCACCCTCTGTCGCCCAGCGTCGAGCACGATTTGCTGGGTACTCTCATCGTGTGAATGATCAAGTAGTCCCGGATGTCATGTGTTGGATGCTACCATGCCCAAACATCCCTTTAACTACGTTGATGTGATTGCTCGAGACATCCTAAAAAGATCCGTCTGACATCCCAACATAATTACAGAAAGGGACACTTGGCGCTATATGTTTAACAGCATTTCGGCTGCGGCCGCTAGATAAATGGATGGATAAATGGATGGATGGATGATACCACCCATGTCAATTGGTTTGTTATGTCGTTTTAAGCAAATGATAATAACTATCGCATGTTTAGAGCCTGACATTTATTATTTCATATTCATGCTCAAATATCTTTATTAAGCTACCCTGGTAAGAATAGGTACATTTCAAGTACAGGTAACATTACTCACGTTTCGGCGGTGTAGAATCAGAAAACTAAAAATACATTCAAAGTCAATCCAAATACACATGGTACAGGGAACTTTATGTACTGTCGTTCACTGCTCTGAAAAATACACATTTCTCGCACCAAGCACATTCCAAGGGTTTATTTTTTATTTCTCCAAATATACAAGCCAGGAGTAGTTGATACAACTGCAGTTCCAAGAACTCTTCTTAAGAGGCGAACGTACCCACTCTTACGATATTCGCCACTTTGCAGGAAGTCTAGGCCCGTGCCACTTGCCGGTATTGCATTTTAGGTACTCCAAGACAGCTTAAATATACATTTGTATAAAGAGTATACTTATAAGGACTGTGTACTTAAAGGCAACTGTTGTATGTAGCTCAATTCTGTTGTAATCATCATATAAAATTCATAATATTTGTATATATGAATCTAGGATGCAGACGGGAAAGGACTTACAGAAAGAGAAATACAAGATGAGGTGGACACGTTCATGTTCGAAGGCCATGACACAACAGCAAGTGGTATATCATGGATGCTGTACAACATGGCCCGGTATCCTGCATATCAACAGAAATGTCGAGACGAGGTTGACAGACTTCTTGACAAAAAGACTAATGACGAAATTGAATGGTATGACTTTACAAACAGTCACTAATAATGATCGCTATCATGTCTTTAGGAGCAATGGATTCTTGCCTCATGCAGAAATGTATTATTACATCAGTTCTATTCTTAGTTTGCGTAAAACGAGCGATCAAAGAAACACTCCAAACACACAATCGAATCCCTAATTAATGCATTATTTAAATATTACTCTTTATGAATTTTATGAATTAACATAATTATTGTCTTTTGTTGCGTTTCTGTTCACAGGGATGATCTGGGTAAATTCCATATTTAACCATGTGTTTAAAAGAAAGTTTAAGACTTCATCCGCCAGTACCTATAATCAACAGAAAGGTAGACCGTAAAATAACGCTTGAAGATGGACGTATAATACCTGAAGGTACTTCCATTTTTAGCTAAGGATTTTATTGGACAAAAGTGAAACTGAATAATTCCGATATAGTGTGTAAATAATGCCTAATGGTTTGATCAGCATGCAGAACAGCACTAGGAGTTATCAGTGTAAGCTGTTGATTGATAATGAGCTGTCAAGAAAACGGTGTTCACATTTCGAGTATTTGTGATTCTGTCCAAAGTCTCTAATACCATTGACTATTACAGTTATATAAACAGGTCCAATATTGCTTTGGTATAAATCGCGTCTTGGTTGTGGTCTTATCTTCGTCAATAATAAGTTCCGCAAGGTTCCATCGTTGGTCCCATCAGCAATGTATACTCGTGCTGTAGGTGACCATCAGAAAGAAAGAAAACATATATTTCTGTTGATATACTATTGATACCCATTCAGTCAGCAAGTCACGCCAACATTCATTGATTTCGTGTACACGAGGGAAAACAGTAAAATTGTTGACTTCCGTTATTGTAGTTGCTCGAAGACTCGTCTGCAAAATGGCCTATTTGCTGTCTAGTGATTAAGATGCGAACTGCCATTGTTGCCCCGAAAGATCAAGCCATTCTAAGAGGGTTTGCGATGCAGGACATACAAAGGGGATTTTGGACAAATATAATGTGTAAGGTTCTTGACGAATGACCCTGTCCAACAGTTTTTAACAAATAAAATACATTTTCAATCAGCAATGGTTGACATCAGGAGAATCAGACAGTGCTGCGTATTGGAATTCTTGCAAATATTGGGTATCATCCTGTGCCTTCCGCATGATCATTTGTGACTCTGAATTTAATTATTATATTGCAATGGCCAGGGATATACATGGCAGTTTACCTTGATGTATCTCTTTGCTGAGTAAGGCGAATTGTTAAAATGGACTGGTAATTGCCCCCACTCTAATACTACAAATAATAACACTGGATGAAATTTTAGAGTACCTTACTCACAGTCAACAAAACCCACCCAAAGTAAGTTTTTTTTTTGTTATCAGTACACCTGTCAGTGGTTGGGATATATACGCCTCTCCATCCAAGGGAAACATAGGGATGAGTAGAAGAATTCATACCAGAGAGAGTAACACCTGGGAAAACACTCGATAGATCACCACATGCCTATATACCATTTTTCAGCTGGTCCAAGTAAAACAACGCGAGTGTGAGACAGAACAGTGATATGTGTTTGAGCTAGGAGTCAGCATACACAGAGCGCCTACAGTCGCATGCCAGAATTTCTCAGGCAACACCGTACGCAACGCAATGGAGTATGCAAATGAAAGTGCGCGGTTATAGGCACAATCCTCTCGGCCAATTCGCATGATAGTTGTCAAGAAATTATTGTGCTTCCGCGGTTTGATTCACATCACACTTAGTCGTATGTCCTGACTTCCTGAAAAAATCCGGAAGCGACTCAGAGCAGTGGCGTACAGAGGGGGCAGTCGATCAGAGGGGCAAAATTTCAGAGTCGTCCGCAGAGGGGCAAAATTCTAAAGTCAACCGGTGATTTGCTCCAATTTGCTAAACTTGACGAAGAAAATGCGCGCGTAGCGCGCGAAAATTGCCCAAATTAGGCTGTGAAATTGGTCGAAATTTCCAGAATAGGATATAAAAATGCACAGAGGACGTAAATCCCGGGGGGGAGATGGGGGGGGGGGAGGGGATATCCCCCCAATATTTTGATGAGGGGGGATGGTCAATCTACGATCATCCCCCCAATGTTAATGCCCCCCCATTATGGGGTTTTGACCCAAGAACTTCATATTTTACCATCATAGTTTGAAAAAATCGCTAATTTCCGGCTTTGCGCGCATTTGTTCTAATTACAAATATTTCATGATTTTTAGCTCTTAAATGGCAAAAATTTAGCCCTTCGCGGAGCACAGGTGCTAGTAATGGATCGTTTCAACAAACCCCATTCATTAATATATTCATCAACCCCATCCCCACCCCCCAATGTCAAAAAGAAATTTACCGCAAATGGAAAGGGCATATTGAGTCTATATCGTCACCGCTTTTTAGGGAGGCAGAGGGGGCAACTTGCCCCCTGTACGCCACCGCTGCAGAGACGTGAAATGTAATGAAGCCATAGAGTTTTCTTTCACTGTACTTTCTCTTACACTCCAAATTTTCCATACTCGGACCCAAGCAAGAGGTTCACTGGTTGTGTTGTTTAACTTGAGGGGTGGAGGTTCGAAAAAAAATCAGCGGATAATCCGTCTACCGATTAACTGGTTCCAAAAGTTTATTTCAAAAGTCATTGAAAAAATTTAAAATAAAAATAAAAAAGATTTTGGAAACACATTCGGAAAACGCACTAGAGCAAAACCTTGCACAAACAGATGTAAAGAATGCATGTCGCCCCATTTTTTTTATATAATAGAACACTCCTATTGGTATGAAGGACGGCGCATGTCATACGAAAGGACATCGGCGGATAAGGGGAGGAAGGAGGCCCTTCCCTCTAGAATAAATAGTATATTTCTACCATCAGTTGAGTTGGTGTTTTACAAAATACTTTAACATCGTTACGCAAGTGTTTTTTATCCCCAAAATACACTTGTATCAGAAAAAAAATGAGTGAAAAGTCTGAGAAACTTCAGGGGCATGCTCTCTGGAAAGGCAAAGCTTAGAGGATTCCTCCATTCCAATGACCATTTATACTTAAATGAGAAGAAACAGGAAGATGTTGCATAGATGCCCTTTGTTATGGAGCGTGTAAGTGACGTCCTATAATTGCTTTTGTCCTTTTAAAGCTACAAAGAGGCTACACGATGCAAGCCCGTAAATAAAACAAAACCCAAATACCATATAGCTTCTTATGCTACTGAGATTGGATTATATAACTGTCTTCACAAAACAAAGCAGACAGACTCTGGAATAGCCCCTACACATGACCCGCATAAAGCATGCCATGAACGCGCTATTACATCAGGAGCAAGCTAGTAGAACTATGAGCCTAATAAAACTCACAATTCCCATGGCCAGTTCAATAGCTTTCATTCACCAGTGTATTGAACAAATACATCACTTGATTTTATATGTTTAGTATGATTTATGATACCCAGGATATGCATGGTCATCTGTTGTTAATATGTGCCCATCCAAGGCTCTGAAACTAAGCCCTTGATAGATTAGCATGCATTCCACATAGTGGGTGGCTGTGTGTGTGTGGTAGTATGTAATAGGTTGTTGTTGTATATGGCCCAATTCCTTAGTGTTCAGGCCCCCCAGAAAACAAAAATTCAAGAATGAGGTCTTTCCCCCTAAGAACCAGAATGCCACTAATATATATGTTGCACTAAATAATATAACGCCATCCTTGCAAGCGGCATCGTGGTTTGGGGGGGAAAGGGTTCATATTGGAAAATTTCAATTACCCATGAAGCCTATTATAATTTACATAAAACCGTTATTTTAGGGAATTTATGTTAAGTGTGATTTTTTGAAAACACGCAAAAGTTAAACTTTGGACATGTCCCTTGAAAAGGCGAAATGTTTCAAGTTCATTCTGCTCTCATAAAAACTACAGAGGGCGTCCTCCTATCCTTATCCGGGCGATGTCCTTTAAGAAATCGTCATTGGATGGACATGTGGATATGTAATGAGATTCTTTGCAATGTTTGGCGTTTGTTTGGCTTGTAGAAACAACCTCCCAGTCATATAGGGAGGTCACGTCGACATGCCGCTAGTTTCTCGACACAAGAGAAAAGATAGTAGCAGCTATACCTTTTTACTCCTACCGAATAAACTAACACAATCGTTATGTTATACATTTGAACACAATTGAACATTTTAGGAATTTTGACCCCTGTAACAAACGCAATATATACATATTTATCAATAAACACAGGAGGAAAACTTGGGAACTTTTACTACGTTGCTCCCCATAACATTAAGAAACTCCTTAAAAATAGGTACGACTATTTATTTCCGGGATTTTTTTGTGGACTATGATCTGGAGTTGTGCGCCGTGTCGTATGCCTCTTGCTAAACGCATAATCAGCGCTAAAGCAGTACAGAGTTAAGCTTATTTTTGATCTTCAAATGGGAGTGTGAAACAAACATTGCTAGTCAACTAATCATTTAAAAATCGTTCGTCGATTGATTATTTTTTTCGTCAGAGAGACGAATTTAACGACATTCGGGGGGAACGAACTTTGATTGCATACGAATATTACGCTCATTTTAATTTTTTTTGCCTTTATTTTTTTTTTCTTTTTTTTTTTTTTTTCCTTTCTGCCAGGAATTGCATGGGCAAAACTTTGCCATGATGAAATGAAAATTGATGTGCCTTAATTTAAGGAACTTTTACCTATCTGTTGATACATCAGTTAAGGCAATCCCAATATTTGCCATTACTCTTCGCGCCTGGAAGGAAGAAGATATTCGTCAAACTAGGAAATTGGAATAGAATCCACAAGTGTAAAATAACTTCTTTCTATGTTGATATGCATGGACTATGCTTCAATATTCGTGCGCTTTAATAACGTCACCAAATCATTTTCTATCACAAATTAAATCGATCATTTTTTAACAAATTGTGCCTGGCGGCTGTATTGCTTAAGTTTATAAACCAACAGCAATATATTGTAAGCCTCTCAATGGTGAATATAAAGGGGATCGTTTTACTTTTCTAAAGCTGACTGAACGTGACTCGAACGTGTTCGTTAGTGTGAATCGAGGAGGAAGGAAACTTGACTGCTGCGACGATGATAGCCACATCAATATTACAATAGATAAAGGGTTCAAGCAAAGGGGCGCCGTAAAGTTAACATCCTCATGAACTGTTTTCATATGTTTTCGTTGTTTTTGTATTTACTTTTTTATGGGGTATGTTTTAAATATCTGTCTACTCGTAATCCACCTAATCGGGTAAGGAATACCATATTCATCCAACCGATGCATTTTATACTATGCAGAAATGTTTCCGCGATAAATTCCGGCCATATTCAGTATAGGCAGAGGAACTGAATTTTCGAGCTTGATCCCTGATTTGCAGATTTCTAGAATAATGTCAAGTCTGTCTTATTTACATTTTCTTAAAACCAATTAGGATTCACAATGAATAATTGAGCGGTTTTGGATTAGATTATCTGCGCTTTCCTATGACTCGTGCTGTTGACGCCAAGCGTTGGATTGATCGAGTTTGAAGGTTAGGATAGGGCTGATGCTTTTATGATTCTGTTCCTGATTTGACATTGAATGAAAAAAAAAAAAGTACAATAATGCAAAGTAATTATTATTGAAAAATGCATGAAAAAGACATGAAAATGACACGAAACGAATTAAGATGTCGAGACAGTGAAGTGAACAGGATTGGAAAGTATTACTTTATTTGCAGTGTGTAGTGATACATATCCTTCAAACTAATATATTTTGTGAATGATCATGATTATTTTTTTTTTCATTTT
Source organism: Ophioderma brevispina (assembly GCA_023653785.1). Lineage (NCBI taxonomy): Eukaryota > Metazoa > Echinodermata > Ophiuroidea > Amphilepidida > Ophiodermatidae > Ophioderma > Ophioderma brevispina. The sequence goes on along the minus strand of JAMKCH010007588.1, from coordinate 76,777 downwards.
AGTTAGAGGACATTTTATTTACCAAGATATTCTTATTGTTGGAATAAGATTCTGTATGGTTGTGGAAAGTGATATTTGAGACCTTGTGCAATTTTTTTGCAAAAAGTAAAAGCACAACACTGTTAAAAATAAACTTGTAACCAAACAGGCATTTGACTGGCGGCTGGGACTCACTACATGCACAGAAACATAAAATAACTGGAGCCGTATAAAACTACGAAAACCATTGCAGGGGGGAAACGTAAAATAACGGCGTCGTCGTAAAATCTCAGCTCAAACGTATTGTTGGTTTTTGACTTGATTAAACAATATTAAGAATTAAAACGTTTATACAATCTTCGACCAAATTTTAAAAAACACGTTCGTTAAACATAATACAACGTTTGTAGTACGTACCACGTGGTTGTAAAAAAAACATTGTATGTCGGGCAAACAATGAGAAACAATTGCAGAAAATAAACAAAAAAAGGCAAGAAAAAAGGGAAAACGTTGAAGCAAGAGAGAATAAGATTTAAGGACAGTTTTATACCTTGTTTTATATAGTAATGAAACATTATTACCCAATTACTTAATCATCAGTACGGAATCTAAAGCCTTAATACATACCTAAAATAGATTCGAAAATGTGGCCTTAAGATTACAAGTCCTACGCTTATCCACTACAATACATGACTTTACTGAATTAAATGTAAAGGATCAAATAATGTGTGTGTACTGCTTTTGTTCAAATTAAAACTAAATATTAATACAAAAGGAGGGAGGGGAGGAAGAGGAAAGGGTTTGGTGTTTTTAAACTATTTTTAAAAATGATAGGGAAAATTAGATTTTGCATTTTTAATGACGTACTTACGACGTTAGTTTAACCATTTGTATTTTAAAACAATTTTCATAGTTGGGATTCCTAACATTAAAAAACAACGGAAGGTAAAAAGAACATACATTGTAACGGAAAGCTAAATAAAGGCGCCGTATGTTTAAATACTACCTTTTTCAAAATGTGGAGTATTATTTTTGTTAGCCACTGTTTTTTACATTTTTCGCTTCCAAATTGTAATTTTATTTGGTGGGATATAGTAATACAAGGGTGAGATTATTGAATAAGTGGGGTTTACCGTTCGTTTTTGAAAGGTAAAAGTGGCAAAAAATTGGAACATTTTTAAAGTGCAGGTTCAGGTGAAGGGGTAAACAGCTTTTATTATAAAACATTCAACTTTTTTCTCCTTGGTATAGGCCCGAGTACAAAGAAATTTAAAAGGGGTTGTGTGTGTAATTTGGTTATAAATTTCTTTGTAATCCATTTATGAATGGCTGCCATTGGGGACAGGGGGGGGGGGCTTAATGCTGACGAAACTATTTAACGGGAAATAAATTGGAAGGTTGAAAGGACTAATAGAATGGTTAATAATGTGTTACCACCTACTCTAGTCATTAAAATCTCAGCCGTACCATGATCTTATATAGACCTATGATAACTTTACTTAAAGGTGGATGACCAGATCATGGCCTGATTTTCCATATGCTGTTTTCTCCCTCGTGTGCAGGCATTCACCAGAACATCCGATACAAAGTTGTATAAATTGGATGATTCAGCCCAAATTTATGGCGAGCTATGAGTTGCAAAAATATTGGTGCGAGACCGCAGTCGAGCCAACATTTTAAAACTCTAGCGAGACCAATAAATATGGCGCAAATCACCAATTGATATTATCATGCGTAGGAGCCGATATTATCGCGTATCGGACACCTCAAGCATGATAATGGTTTAATCGGTCAAGCCGTTGTAATAGCTGAAACAACCGTGCACAAAATGGTGTACTAAATTCGCCCAAGAGAGTGTATGGGTGTGGTCTACCAAATTAGGAGAAGTTTTTGTTCAACACATCAAAAAGAAAAAAAATCATTGAAGCGTTAATTTCCACTGAGCCAAATGAACAATTCTTATGATATCAAACTCTAATTTTGATGGGAGTAAAGTGGGGGACGAGGCTGTCGATGGGGATACCCACTTGAACTACTGCCCACTTCTCGGTATATGCGTCCTCGTGTCACTTGAATCTGATTCTGCTGCGGAGTCTTCCCAAAGATTGATGGTGCCTTATTAAAAAAAAAGGTCCATGGCACGATCGCTAAGATCCTATTCCAGGGACCCCAGCATTTTACCCGAAGGGTCATGATTCTGGATCAGAAGAAGCTAATATTTTTCTCTTTGCTCTGTGAAAATTTAGGGCTAACGGATGCTTGGTTTGGATGTTATGAGCGAAAGTGTGCCCCGTTCGACCAATATTAATTTTGTTACACTATTACTATATGGGGATTGCAAAATCACATTTTAAGTTCACGTCAAACGGGTTGAAATGAGCGCGAAACTTTACAGATGGGGTTTTGGGTTTGTTGAAGACCATTCTATCAGTAAAAAAACTTATAGACTTAAATCAGGCCACCCCCCTTTACTTCTTAATTTCATATTTCACAAAGTGATCATTTATCCAATACAACAATTATCCAAATCCGAACAGATAGTAACGTTATTCGGGTTTGTCCGCAAAACGGGGGTGGCCGGATTCACCTCAAAATGTACAGCAATATACTGCTGGGTGAGGATTTATTGGAGAAAAAGATAATTGACCGGATACTCTTTCTGGAGTCAATGTGTTGAATGGCCGCCATTAGGCTCTCCAGAGCCGACAACCTTGTAGGTAGATCTTTTTTGTTCTAACAGGGTAACCAACTGCCTTCGTCATACGATTTCCTAGAAACCCGATGGGGTGACGGTTAGCCGCCGACAACACCCAGCCTTGGACAGGTAGTACTGGTACCAGGACCAGTAGACAGGCCTCACAAAACCTGACCTGGCGTATTAACGCTTTTGAGAAAATTTCTCTATTTTAAGATTTTAAGAGGCCCGTAATCAAGGAGCAGATTCTCTTTAACCAAGGTTCCTTAAAATGTTTATTTTTCTTTCTTTGTCGAAGAAAAGGTTAACATTTAGTTAAAAAAGATCCAAATTAATATGTACATTTTCAATTCATTAAGATGATACTATGAAAAAAATTGGCTTATACTTAAAAAAAATATCCACCATTTTAGCTCTATCGGCTACAAACACCGTACTAAAAGACTAAGATTTAGACAAATATACTTATCATCCTTTAGAACTTGCAATGGTGTTGAGATTGATTTGAATATTTGACATTTTGAAAGTTTACCTTGTGTGGCGCTAATGTACCCGAACAAGAAACTGCGAACAAATGGTTTAATCCTACCCTCTGATAAGGTGTCAAATACCCCCTCTGCAAAAGTATATACTTATTACAGTTTATTATAATTTTGTTTTATTCAAGTGTACTATAGGTTTCCCGGTTCGGGTTCGCACCAATGTTCATCCGAATTCAACAATTGCTTCGTTCAAATTGTCACAAAAATCGAAGCTGTACATCATGCCAACTCGATTTCGTCTTTGGTCAAACAACTTCAAACTTGGTGCACTCTAACTCGGTCAATGGTCGCACGGTTCTCGGGTTGTTATTCAAATTAGTATGGTCATATCAATTTCGTTGTATATTGGCAACGTTTCGTCATGGTCATCCGGATCATAAAAATACCATTCGAATTCATCGTATAGGCCCGTGCCATTGGGCGGGTGGGGGACATGCATGCGTTTAAGGCCTACCATTTGAATGGCTCTTAAACATAGGATAGAAAGTGACCGTTATGACGGCAAATTGGTTAAGTGGTGTATCACTCAAAGAGGAGGATGCCACTCTAAATTACATGGATTTAATTAAATTCTATAAAGATTGTGGTCGGGACACAAACTACAGGTGGGGGATTTAAATGGATTTATCTTTATGTTTAATGTAGTTTTTAATTTTAGCTCATTTCAAATGATTGATAAAAACCCTTTTATCTTTTAATTTAGAAATATATAATTGGGAGCAGTCAATATTTGGCTTAAACACAAACTGTATGATTTTTGGTGCCATCAAGTTGCACAAAAGATATATTGGTTTTTGCCCCAAAACACCTGAAGATTGAAAGGGACCAATTGTTGAAAACCCAATGACCAAAGACAGTAATCTAACTACACCTTATACTCGCCGTGTTGAAGGTCGGACTAAATTCATAACAAGGGACGAAACTGAATGACTATAGGTTTGAATCGTTTGATCATCGACTATTTGGAGGATGTCCATAGGACCGAAAATCGAGTTATTTGCAAATGTACCACTTTCAATTTTTGGGACGAATTTTGAAACTAAGCAGTTGTTGAATTCGGATGAAAATTGTTCGAACCGAACGGGAAAACCTATATTACATTTGTAAAACTCTAGATCCTTTCTTAAATTGGTGTCCCCATCATGATATAGGGTACTGCTCTTTATAAAAGAAAAATTCAGATCATCTTTTCATATTGTTATAGAAATGAATGACATGTTAATAGCTATGTAATCACCAAGCGGTTTCGTTTTCAGTGTTCACGTTTCCTTTTTTTTGATGAGGCATCGAAATTTGTTGGATAAATTATGGATATATCAAGAGCCATTGTCTTATTTGATGATGTTATTGACGTTTGCGTGTTCATCCCGAGACGTCAGTCAATACTGTAATAAAAACAAACAATACATAAATTGTGTTTCGATATTATAATATTAACAACCTTAATATGGCAAAAATATCCACTCGGCGATTTGAAAACTCTCCCATAAACTCACCAAAAAAACTCAATGCATTAACACAAAAATAAATCTAAAATATAACTCGTGGGTGACTCCAAAAATCACCAAGCAATAAATCTTTAAAAAGCAAGTCTCGAAGACTCCATCAATACTCACCAAAATACTCTAAAATCATAACTAGTCGATGAACTCCATCCAGAACTTCCCCAATAACTTTGAAACAGAACTTATCCTGAATCCCATCATAACTACCAAAATAACTCTAAAAAGGTCAAGAACAAAGGTCAGCACCCAGCAAGATAGGACAAATGCTGACCTTTTTGTGCAATGTTGACCTTTCGCCAAACTTAAAAAATAATTTGGCGGTGAACTCCATCAGTACTCACCAAAATAACTCTAAAAAGGTCAGGATCAAGATCATCACCAGCAAGCAAGAGAGTAAATGAGGACTGTTTTTGCGTAACAACGACCTTTTTTGACATTACCCCAACCCATTTGACAGACCCGGGGAGGATCCTGGGGGAATGAATTACATGGTTAGTAGGCGCTTGTGCCCTCCTTCATTGTACCGATGTTTGGCTACTTCAGCTATTCTAAATATCTTCATCAAAATTATCATAATTACATTGGTGCTACGAACAAACATATAATTTTAAAATTGGAAAGTTACTCAACACTGTCGAGGGAGTCATTTGAGAACCAAATGACACTCACTATTTGGGAAAGGATGAGAGGTAACCTAATGTAAGACGGAGAGAAGAGCTGTTCAGCCAGAAACTGTTTGCATGGACGAGATTAATAAAAACTGCCCTCAGTGGGGAGAAGAGGCTTTTGCAAATAGAGGGACGACATGGGATGATGATAAGAATGATAAGCCTATACGGAGGTAATACTAAAGTTGTTTTTTTAAACGGGCCATTTTGTGACAATAAAAATAAACAAACGAAAAAAACCACAAAATTAAAATAATTTATTATTGGGTAAAAGATTATTAAGGCCAAGCCATAACATACTGGACATATCACGTTTTCCAATCCAACGTAGGAGGCATCAAGTTTGGACTGTTTATAATCCTGGGTCCGCAACAACATCAGGCGTAGCGTTCTTCACAATTTCGTCTATTGAACTTTATTAGCACTTAAACCGCACTGGAGATAGAGGGCTGCCGCACCTGAAAAAAAAATCAGAAAAAATAACAAACAAAAACAAAGAAAAAAATAAAGGGTAATCACACAAGGGTTTTACTTTATTTACTGAGTCTAACTTAGAGTCATCATGTTATAATTATTATTCACAGCTGTTTGACCCATCCCAAATTATCTCGTTTTAGTTAGACAATTTAAGCAGTGGCGACACAATTTTGAAACATATAGAGGGACTTAGCACAAGAGCTATATGTTTTCCCCAGTTAGTTCGCACCTTGTTTGTAATTGATTTTAATAAAACAGACAAGTGGTTTCGTCCTCTATAAAATGTGAATCGCGAGAAAAGCAAAAACCGATTACTTTTTCGAAACATGTTCATTTTGTGTCATTGCATTTTAACCTGTGTGCGTTGAGATTCGTCAAATCCGTTGACAAATTGTCCCGCGTAGCGATGCGACTGAATTAGAAAAAGCAATTTAGTCTTTATAATTGATTTTAAGATCTTGTGTTTCTATTCGTCGGGAATCAGAAATGAAATAAAGTGACTGATTATTTTTGATTGGGTTCCACCTTAAAGGTATCTATCAATTAATGTGCATTGTAAAAAATCAATTCGTTAAGAAAAAGGTTACGGGTGGGGTTGCACTATGCTTATTTGAATACACTGCTATCTATGTGGGTGATCATAAAGGGTAGAATTCCGCCATTGATTATTAATTTTTTTATTAAACGGCTCTCTTAAGCCAAAAATATAGGTTTTTTCCAGTTAATTCGACTCTTTTAATTGATTTTAATAAAACAGACAATTGGAATTCGTCCTAAAAAGGTGAATCGCGAGAAAACACAAAGGCAATTTAATTATCGGTAACTGTATTCATTTTGTGTCATTGTATTTCACCTTTATGTCATTGATTTCGTCCAATTGCTCCTCGAATTCGTCCGTCAATCTCAAGATTCGGCGTATTAAAAAAGCAAAATCGTCATTTTCATTGATATTCATTATCGTCTCTTTCAAATTAGTCACGTGTGTGTAGGCATATTTTAGTGCTTTAAATTGGTTCTTTTGGGAATGGTTCTGAAAGTTTTCCTCCAATGTATCTTCAAAACGTGCTAATTTCTGCCTTATCTATTTTGAGCCTTTTCGCCTGAAAATCGCGCAAATAAGTGAATTTTACCCAATTTGTTAAATAGGAACATATATAACATTGTCAATTCGATATATAAAAAAGATGAATCTTGAAAAAAAAATATGTATGTTTATCGTTTGTTTAATTTTCAACCTGTTGAATTTAAATGATTTGACGATTTTGGCTAAACCCGGTTATCAATGGCGGGGATTGTTACCCTTTAGACCAACAACCATAGATAGAGATTATTCAAATAAGCAGAGTGAAACCCCACCCGCTATTGTTCTTAGACGAAGGCTGCCTTTTACATGCACTATTAACTGAACATGGCCTATAAGGTGAGGACCAATCCTTGTAATGAAATAAACACTTTATTTCATTTAATGAGTACCGACGAAGATGAAAGACAAGATTCTTAAATCAAGTACAAAAAATAAAATTGCTTTCTTAATCAGGAGGTCATCGCCACGCGGGACCGAATTGTCAACGGACTCTTGACGAATATCAACGACACACAGTTGAAATAAACTGAACACAAAATGAACATCAGTTACTGAAAAGTTAAATCGGTTTTGCGTTTCTCGCGATTCACATTTTAGGACGAAATCAATTGTTGTTTTATAAACTCAAATTACACAAGTGCGAAAATAAGGGGAAAACCTATAGTCAAAATCATACATATTCAAAGTTGAAAAGTTTAAACAAAAGATAAACATACATATTTCAAGATTCAAGAAGCAATTTTTTTTATTAAAAACGATTTTAAAAAAAAAAATATTTCCTTATTTAACAAATTGGTAAAATTCACTTATTTGCGTATTTGTAGGCGAAAAAGACTCAAAAAAAGAAGGCAGAAATTAGCACGTTTGAAGATATATTGGAGGAAAAAAAAAAATTTCAGAACCCTCCCAAAAGAACCATATTTATTGTTAGAAAATAGGCCTACACACACGTGACAAAATGAAAGAGACGATATGAATATCAATGACAAAAACGACGAATTTTTTTGGCTTTTTTTTCAATACTCTGGTGATATTAATTGACGGACGAATTCGATGAGCAATTGGACGAAAATCATGGATAACCAAAGTTGAAATACAATTGCACCAAAATGAATATCATGTACCAAAACATTAAATTGGTTGCGTTTCTCGCGATTTACATTTTTAGGAGAATTCCAATGTCTGTTTATTTAAAATCAATTAAAAACAGTGCGAAATTAACTGGGAGAACCTATACCATGCAATATCAGAAAAAAATCCATTGCGGAAATACTGCCATGCATATGAGGCCTACAAAGGTCGCGATTGTAATGTTTAGAGCCTCTCTATATGCCAATTTTCCTTCCATAGGAGAGGTGTTGTTATTTGTTAAATAAATTTTTAAGAAAAAAAATCCACCCATTTGCCCTCAATGAAATTCCGTAAAATTTACACAGGGGAGGTTAATGCTATATAAATACTCTATAATAGTTGTCCATAAAGTGTTGTCCGCCGTTGATATTTTTTGTTTTATTGCGGTTTTGTCATAATAATGAGACTGCCGAACAGCTGTTTGTATATCATCATTATTATTACTAGGTGCAGTTCACCCATGTGTGAGACCTTCGGCGCACTCGGGTGTGTGTGTGTGTGTGTGTGTGTGAGTGAGTGATGTGACCGTTGTACCTCTAGCATGTTATGTCAGGTCAAAAGATATTTTCGCTAAATTTAGTTGTCCTAGGGCATTTATAAGGAATTACCTTTAGATTACTTTGACCTACGGGGTCCACATTTCCGAAAAACCCCGATAACAACCATGACCGTCCTTCTTACGGTTGCCCAAACTCGACGCAAAATATCAGCTCACTTTGAACTAGCTGCCATAAAGGGGGTTTTTGTGAAAAACCCATTCAAAACCAGACATCCGTGCTGGCGCTGGCATTTTGAGTATTGCACGGAATAATTATTAGTTGGGTTGCTCTGTAGACACACATAGTCATTCGAATACAACATCCGCCCAAATATAAGTTGTTGGCGTTGGGTGCTATGGGTGGTTAAATTTGGTAAATTAGCCTTCGCAAGAATGAGTACTGAAGTCACACAAACCGGTGGCCAAATGTATTTGATTGTGATGGTTGTAGAGGGGTTGAAGAATACAACGGCTATATTTTTTCACCAGGGAAAAGGGATACGAGGAAAAAGGTATCATACCGCATCGAGATGCTAGTTTAAAAATTGAATGTACAACTAGCTGACGTTAAATTCCGTATTGAGACCTTCACTACCTAAAAATACGAATAATAAGAACGGGACCATAAATCGTTACGAAGAGGTAGTGTCAATCAATGTTATTAAGAAGTTCATTGCCTTTAATATTACACTTTAGTTTCAGGTGTTATTTAAAGAGTGTAGAAGAAAAAGTCACTGATGAAAGGTGACGTTGGCAATAGCCCCCGCAAACAACACATGTCCTACCATGGCCACACAACGAATGAAATGACACATCAGTCGTCTTGATTTAAATAAACCGCCTCAATGAATACATCTTTTCACCTAAGCGCGCATTGCATTATGAGAAAAAAGAGTATCTGAGCACAATGATCCAGGTACACTATTATTACACCTGGCCACCTCTAACACATAAATAATTTGTTTCACTACCGATTAGTGTATATGCAAAGCGGCACCCACAGTATGTGGAAGAAGCGGAGGCAGCCATTGCTTTCTATTGTTGGTACTCTATGTTTTCTTTGTGGTCGGCAAAACATGCGAGACGGTGAATTTCTAAAGATTACGTAACGTTTTGCCTCTCTATCTATATAGAACCTCTTTGGCTGCCATCATCTTTAAAATCGGATAATAGTAACAATATGACCTTGACTAAGAGTACGTTGAACTTTTGACATTTGGCCATGATGGCGTCCTCATTTGGGGTTGGATGTATCACAAACTATACATTTTTAGATCCCGTATGATAAGGCGAGTACTTGGACAGGCATGTTGATTCAAATGCAACAGTTTTCAATTTTGACCCCCCCTCCCGTGTTAACCTTTGCGCCTTTCCCAAAATGCCGGAAGATTGAAACTGAAAGCCAAATTGTTCAACATCTATATAAGGAACCTCAAACATCTTCAAATCTCTGTTCCCAGAGTTTGCTCACGGGATCTACTTAGGAGGCAGTTGCAAAAACAGTTGGAGCTATTAGCAAAAAAGGTCAAAGGTCGATATATTGGTTTATTGGGGTCAAAAATGCAAACAATGCACAGATTTCGATGAAATTTGTCTCAAACTGATGCTTTACCAATCTGATTCATATTCAGAATAGTTTGTCCCATCCAGGATTAGTTCTTTCCATGGTAACACCCTTATTTGGCCTGACTCAATACATGGATTTACATTCGAGTCGAAAGTCGTGTTTGTGTTCATTGCGATTTAAATGCCATAGAAACTGAATACCATTTTCTTCTGGTGTGCCCATATTATCAAGATCTATAGAGTTAAGGCTGCTTCCTCGCTATTACCACAGATACCCTACTCATATTACATTCATACGATTACTGATAAGTAGAAAGAAATTAAACAAAGAGTTGGTAAATTTATCGATTGAGCTCTGAAAATAAGAAATGGATATTGTTATTGTTCACCACCCTCGGTATAATTAACTGTTATGTAAAGGGTAATTAACGTAGCTGAGTGCATTATGCTAGATAATTGCGTTTAGCGTGAGTTTGTGCACATCGGTCGAGTAATATAAAGTAATATATGAATATGTGATCTTAAATTAAGAAAAATGACCCTCAGAAGAAAAATAAATAACTCCACGAATTAAAAACACCGGTCATCAATTGGCTTTCTTACTCAATCAACCTGTTGTACGATCAATTCGCAGTTGTATAATGATTATTTTTTTAATTTTTTAGGTTTTTTCTTTTTTTAACCATTTTAAAACCCATGGTGTTTACCAGGTAGAGGTCATTTGAGCTTACATGCAGTATTCTTGCGGAGTGCATACACAAGAGGTGGACTGACCAACAACAAATATTGCCAGTTAGCTCTACGGTTAATAAAAGCTAGGTGAGTGTATTTAAAGTTGGATTCTCCAATAAAGGTATGTGGCCAATTCTTTAGACCATACTCGATTCGCGCGGATATAGGGACAAACTGTACTTTTTTAAGGGTAGAACGTTTGGAGGGGCGCACAACAATTAAAGTTTGCAGCTCTCCTAGTCCGTGCGTTCTTATCACTGTGTGCTCTACGATCATTACCATGTGCAGTGGCCCAAACATAGCGAGTCACTGGTAAAATTATCGTACGTTAAAATGTGAACTGCTCCCTATATAAGGCAGGTGCGCTATTCTGAATATGGTAACAATAGACTTTGCGTTTGGTCCCACACAGGTGATATGGGGCCTCATCATTACTTTCATACGTTACATAAATTAATACACCCCAATACATAAAGCTAATAGATGTTAACGTGTTCTTAATAGTAAAGCACGTTTTAAAAATATTGAAATGAAAACCTGGGCTAAACACATTTACAATGCAACACAAACTAGTCTTGTGGTAATTTAGTCTAGAGAATTCGGGAAATTATATTATTGTACATTTAGGAACAGTGTAGAATTACCATACAGTATACACATAACGTGTATAGTGCTCAGTAGAGGACTACAGATTTTTTCAATATGGCTCCACAAGGATAAAGGAAGATATGGAAGACTATTTTAATAAATCCGAGGGCGTTTAATTTCTAAACGCCGTTTCTACGTAAAGTGATGTGCTATGGTTGTAATTGGCTTGTATTAAAATGGGAAAGAGTTCCATATGTACCCCTCTTCCAAATTCTACAGGAAACAATTTATTTCTATTTATGGCCTAACACTGACAAATACCCTAACCCTAAGGCCAAAAATCAAAAATATTTGTTACATGTAGAACTTTGAAGGGGGTACATATGGAACTCTTAAAAAATTAATAAAATAAGTAAAAAATTAATTCAGAAAAGTACAGTAAACAAAATTAAGTTTTGTACTTGGCCCTTTTCCTTTCAAGACACTTTCTATTGTTAGGCAGCGAAGCGATTTCTTGGACAGATTAAAATGCTTCTTCCCTATATCACCTAATGGATATGACCCAAAACTTTTCCCCAGCTCCTATATCAGCGCGAATCGAGTATAGTACTAGTGTGGTCTTTATGACATGGATCCATGGGTTCACACTCTCACCCATGGAAGACCTTGTATTGTACACACATGTTCACATGGCTTATAAAAGCTTTGTTTTCAACTGAAAATTTAGTTTTAGGTGAAAATATGGGTTTTTTTATTGAAAACTTAGTTTTATCGAGAAAAGCTTTAAATATTGACTGAAAGGTTTTTCATTCATAAAACCCTACTGTTCAAGTTTATAATCTGAGTTTGTCAGTGATCATTTTGAACTGAGAATGACATTACTAAATGGCATTTTGAGTTAGTTTGAGATTTTTGACATTCATATTTGCTAATCTTTAAGATCATATATCTTTTAAGTAAACTTGTTTAAACTGAGGTTTTTACTTGAAAACTGAGTTTATTGAAATATTTTTGAGAAACATGGTTTTCGAAAAAAATATCGACTAATAAATAATAAAGTTTTTGAAAATCTACGTTTTCATAGAGAATACCATATTTTTCAGGTTGATAAACTAGATTTTTTGGTTAAATTTCTTTTATAGAAAATATGTTTTCAAGTGATGGGTACAGATTCCAATTCCCAATTGTAAAAGTTCGGTGTTCAATTTGATCAGAAAACTCACTTTATCGACTCCATAGTTTTTCATTTGAATTTTAAAAAAATATAGAGAGAGAGGTCCGGTGAAACTGGGGGAATTCAAAAGCCGCTCAAGCACGCCATTTCACACATTAGAATAACTTTGTCAACCACCCTTAACGATGCTTGATGGACATGGTTGGTAAAATCTGTTGTATATTGATTATCCATTGTTGTTCAGAGCATTGTATCTTACGAATCATTCTCCGTGTTTCTAGAGGTTTGTCTGAAGTCACTTGAAGACGGAGTACACAAATTATCAAGATTCTTTTGTTTCGCGTGCAAGTTTATAAAGAATCTTTTGTTTGGCGTGCAGGTTTATATTTAGTTGTGCTCTCTGCCTCAAATAACCTTACTGGAGACTGATTCGTAGGATATAATGCACTGAACAACAATGAATAATCAACAATACACTGATGCACTAGAAGTGTATTATGTGATACGTATGATTTTGGCCAGAGGCCTATGTCAAAAACTTGAAAATGAATTGAATTCGAGTGTTACCATGGTAACGAGGGATCCTAGATAGTGCAAACTATTCTTAATATGACTCGGTTAGGTAAAAGGGTCAATTTGATTGAGACCGTATTCATTCAAATCCATGCATTTTGTTTTTGCGTTTTTGACCCCTCTAGGCCAAAAATTGACCTTAATTGAAACATACCTTTCATGAATCCTTGTGACTAAAGTTACACATTGGTGATTTTTTTAGCACAATATTATCAATTTGACATTTGACACCTGTACAAAACTTCAATGGCGCCCTCGGGGGGAAATAGGACACTGACAATTTCACAACAAGTTGCAAATTGGAAGTGATTCTCTGTAATGCCGAATACGCCGTCGTTATGTATAATAAGATTATTAAGATGATGGTTTTTGCATTTTCTCTCGTGCGGCGCAGGACAGAAAATTAAAACATGCTTTTCTATGGGGACGGTTACGATAGCAGCCAAGTTCAAACATAGTTTTTCTCTTTTACTTGTTTGTTCAAAAGCCTTCTTGTTAGGTGTTATACAACCGATCAAGTGCAAATTGAAAGTATTAAGAACGTTGCATTTGTCCTCGTTTCCAGTGTGTACTCTGTGATAATTTTGAACATCCCCTCAAAAAACGCAACACTTGGTGACCGGCACCATAAGTTTTGAACAAAAGCACGCGACTACTTATTCTTTGTTTTAAGGTAAGATAGGACTGTTAGCTAATGTCCCTGAAAATTTCATAAAGGTAGAGTCAATATATTTTAAGATATGACCCCAGAAATTAAGTAACCCATTTAACCAAATTGAGGCGCGCTATTAACTACAAATACGGTACTGTACGTTTTGCGCCCAGAACCACCAATATGAATCTCTAAGTCCAACCACCATTTTCCTTCAAAAAAGACCGGTACTGCAACAGATATTAACATATGAATGTTTCCATTGGTAATAACAGCTAATAATCATGCATTTTAACACACTTAAAAGATGGAATTAGGAATGTATGATAAACTAATGAACAAACTCTTCGTATTGTCCACATTAATCAGCCTTGGATTAGAGCTAATCATTCATCATCATTTTGTGACGGCACACAAAGAGTTATCTTAACCCAAAATTTAATGACAGAATGTATATATATTCATTCTGTCATTGATATTGTTATTGAGTTTTTGTTGAAAACATGTTTTACTTTCATAAAATTAAGAATGTAACATTATTTTCAGTAACAAGCAAGTTGCAGCCCAACGTATTTATCATTTTATGCAATGTGTAGTTTGTCTATATGACTTAGTCACACTTTTATATCGTCTTGAAACGTATTTTGTCACCAATAACTAAGTGTGTTATCATTAGCAGTTAAATAATAATTATGTAAATGCAGTAATTTCATCCAGTAGAAGTTACTCTGCAAGAAATTTGGGCAAGTAAATGTTGATTGCAATCGATATTGTATTTGCCATTTTGTTCTTCATTTCCAGTCTTGTGATTACCAGTTCCTCATTTTTGTATTTTTTGGTAAAATGGATCCTGCGGGTTACTTGATTGTTGGGACCATATCTTAAAAACTATAACTCTATCACTATGATTTTTTTCAGGGACGTTAGCTAACAGAGCTATCTTACATTACAACAAAAAACAAGTAATCATGTGCTTTTGTTCAAAACTTATTGCGGCTGACACCAAGTGTTGCGTTTTTTTTGACACATCGGTACACCTAATCGTGATGTCACACATTCTGGCCTGATGTTGGGTTAGTGGGTTTTCGGAACGGTCATGAGCCCTGACTTGTTTCAAGGAGAGCGCAAAGCCTCTCTTTCGTCAGTTTTTACAAAATCATCAAAAGAGAGGGCCTTTACGATGGCCCTTTAGAGTGGGGGCAGACGTGACCGTCCCGAAACTTAATGATAGTGTCCCGCATGCAGACTAAGATGTAGGTTATTGTTCGCAGCTTGTCAAGTAATCCACTAATAATGGTCGGTTGATCGGTCTAAATGTTATTTCTTTAATTGGTTTTTTTGTTTGTGTTGTTGTTTTTTTTAATAAATTGGCAACTTAAAGTTTAAATAGGGTTAATTTAAGATGTCTTTTATGCTGTTTATAATGTAATTTCACTTGTGAAATCTGAAGAAAGAAAAACCTTTTACTGAACTTCACTTTCAAAGACATGTGGACGTAATACGTCGTACCAGTAAAACCCAGAAAACTATTTACATTTTCTCCTTTCCTCCCTTCCTCATTATTCAAAAGCATGTTCTCTTTACTCACAAGTATATCGGAAGAAGAATAAGGAGTGTTTGACCTACCAGAGACGTGGGGACATGCCCCCATAGAGGTACCACTGATTGTATTGGAGGCGGTGTCCAGTTGTATACAGGCGGCTTTTGACTGTCTAACGGGCCCGGAGCAAATAGATCAACACACCCCATAATTTGGAAATACGCTCGAACGTCATTGATTTCCAGTTGCACCTACCCGTGACCACCCCTGAAAACAATCACAATCTTATTGAGAAGATATACGACCGCTATCACTTTTACATATGAGGGTTCGGATCCAATTAGTTCCGGCAGAAAGATTGTAGTTCCTCTCTTGAATCTGAGACTTCGACTATACCCTCGTCTTACCAAGGCTTTTTTTTTGTAACCCGGTTTTACCAAGGGGGGGGGATGGGGGTTACCACCACTCCCCCCTCGAGAATTTAGTTATCAAGCAACCCGATTCTTATAATTTTGATACCAATGATCGCTATGGTCCCCTCTTTCCATTGATACAAATAAGTACCAACATACCTAGTATGGTCGGTCACAAATACGTCCATCATAGTCCGCGAGTCGGCCAAATTGGCATTTTCCTCCACCGAAAATAGGCGAAAACCAATTTTGCGCTAAATATCGCAGAAATATCGGATTTTCACGGTTTCAGCTCTAAAATATGACTTTGGCTAGTTTACAATAAACATAGGTTTTGAGCCATCTGTGCATAATTTTTCAATCAAAATGCACCATAAAAAATATCCTTGGGTGGCAACCACCCCCCCCCCCCACCCTTCGATTTGACGGCATACCCTAACCCCCGGTGGAAGGTGCTTTTTTACCTTCACATTCTTTCGCTGAAAATCCCGGGGGGGGAAGGATGAGGGAGACATTACTTCGACCTAAAGTTTTTTACGAAAGTTTTTAGCATTTTAGCGCACCCGAGGCTAAGTTCACTAGGGGGTGTAACCCCCCCCCCCCCCCCCCCCCCCCTGGTAAGACGAGGCTGACCTCAGAATTTTGAAATATGATTTTTTGTGTATTCATATATAAATTAGAACTAAAGATAGTGACCTAAATGCTCGGATTCCAACGTTTGAGTGGAATCGGATTTTTCGTTTTCATGCCGTAAACATTTATGTGTCGTAAACAGTGCCATAGGCTACTGTGTATAACAAAAATAAATTCCCGGATCCGGAACTGTATAGATAACACGTTATGACTTATTCTATTTTCTATATGAAGCAACTTCGATTTGAGCTTAGCTATTGCCGACACAGTGGATTAAATGTATGATCAAGCTTGTTGTATAGGCAACAAAACACGATTATTTTAAAATTGAGGGCGGCCCTCCTCGTGAAATCTCTGATTCAGCCCTTTACAGAATACCTGCTTGTTTTTTTTTTGTTTTATAAGAGGCCCTCTTTTTAATACATTCTTATCAGTGGTAAAGACAATTTTTAATGGGTGGGACAACTGCCCGCACCGTCTGTTTGCCTCCCTCTAATGTGAATGTTTACGAATTGGGCAACTATATGCATATTGGTAAATTGAATTGTAGGCAAACAGTTTTTCTGTTTTTGTTAATTTTCCCAACGTTTATATTGTAAAATAAACCTACGAAATTAAAGAAACTGGCGAAAATGGGACACTCTATATAGGTGTTTCTACAAAAAACACCACTACCTTAACTCATACACAGTAGTCTATGGGAGAAATTAGCATGTTTCTTCTTTCACATTTTTTTAAAACATCTCACGAGGAAATACAACAAGATCACACCAAAAGTATACCCAAATCAACCGAATAACTAAATTTTGAATCTCAATGGTGACCAGAATTTTTTTTAGTTACAAATCACCAAACTCGGCCCGCACGTCAGACCCGCCCAACACCAAAGATTCCTCTATAGTCCGCTACTAAGCTCAGAATGGGCAAATCGATTGTGAAAATAATGAGCGCGGAGTAAATTGACTCAGATTCAATGATTCAAATGCCACTTAGTTGGAGAAAACATACCATTCTAAATCAGAGAGAGAGAGAGCAGAGAGAGCTGAAAGAGAGGACCAGTGTACAGCCGTATGGGAAAGATCATAGTATTTTATGACCTGTGCAAGTTTTAAATTTGAAACTGGATTTGTTGTCTTTATAAACCAACACTGTTATATAATCTGTGATGGTCGGCCTATTTTTTTCATTTATCTTGAACAATACCTACTCAGCATTTCATTTGTAGAATGTTAAGAAAGAACTATTGTGCAAAACGTAATTTCATCCTGCTTATCTAGTTCTTTGGAAAAAATCAGAAAGCAATTGCTAAGTGACCGCTTCCAAAACTAAGAGGGACTCCGAAGAGAAAATTGAGCGGGTTTCATAGTAGATATGGGTGTGGTGTGAACCCACTGACCTCCTACACATTGAAGCGGGAGAGTCTGCCGATTGAAACATCAGTAAGTTGTTTTGAACCCCTAAAAATGGCGGCACACAATGCATACACCTTGTCCACAATATAACATCTGTGTGGAATAGGTGCACCAGCAGTTGTAATGCTTTTTTTGTCCGCCATATTGTCATGGGTCAAAAACCACTTCCTGTAGTTTCACTCGGCACCATTCAACTGTGCGCGCCCGCTATCCATGTGTTAGATAGGCCAGTGGTTGAACCAACCAGAAAGTCTGAGCATCAAGCATTCATGTTGTAGGAGTTATGTTGGATTTGCCTGCCGAGCTTGCATGTTCAGCCCAGGGCTAGTAACAACAGTCATTGTGTGTTTGCATGCTTTTTTGAAAAGCATGCAGGCATTTACTTCACACAATTCTATTTTGTGGTACTTAGTCCTAAGTATCTACCTTGCACCTGTCAGATCAATATCTGAAAACGGTCTATAGAGTACATTCCGTACAATAATTTCCAAATATGAAATCGGTTTAGCTGTCGGTTTTTTGGTGTGGTGCCAATATTCTTATTTAGAACCAATAGAACCTGTCCCCACACCGGAAAGAACCGGCGGATCCAGGAGTGGCAATGGTTTTGGGGGGTATAATATTTTAATTTTTTAAAATTTTAATAACGGCTGTTTTGATATTAGAGTGTATCGTGCGCATGGCTACAGAGCGCGTAAGCTCTGTATCCATGGCGCGTAATGTTCAAGGGTAATTATGGTTGATAGAGATACTTTTGCTGGGAAGTTTCTGGAGGTTTTGAGTTATGCACAGTAATTTAACAGAAGCATGATTGAATGTGAACTTTTCGACCTCACTGTAAAAGTATAACGAGTTGATGACGCAAACCTCACCCCCCCCCCCCCCCCCGTGGAACTCGTCTACTTGCCTATAAGATTTCTGAGTTTTGAATGACTATTTGGAAAAATAAAGAATCGAAAAAATTCCCTCAACATATATAGCATTTTTAAACGGTACTTTCAATACAAAAACAAATAAAAGCAACAGCTGAAATCATCACCTGAACTCTGGATGTAAACAAAGTTAGGGTGTCCAAATTCGAACACCAATGTTTTATTGCATGCAAGGAAGGTTTTGGCCTCCAAATCAACCATTTAATTCCCAAATGGACAAATCACCTACCATGAGATTACCAAGACTCTTAGGGAAGAACCCCCGATTACAAATCAGTTAACAGTTTCTATATTGGATCAGGAAATGGACGAGTTAGAAGTACTCGGTGCCATTGCCAGTTCCTTTTTGCGTTGAGATGACGTCACATGGTGATGTGTCACCGAGGCCGTATCAAGGCTTTTATCAATGATGTTAATTTTTCAAATTTCAATGCGTGACATACACTGCTACTATTACCGTTTCATGGCTATCACTAAGGAGCATTATTTTTTGCATTGATTGATTTGAATTTTGGAACCATGTTAAAACCCAATTTAAGATTAGCTTACTCCGATGCTGGTAACTGGAGAGCCAAAGTACGTCATTTTAAAAAAGTACCACACTATGACTTGAACTGCAAATTGAAAAATAGTCTTTACTACGCTTCAATGTCATTGAAAATAGTCTTTACTACAGAACGCACATTTATCGTCTCAATCTTGATCGATTTACTCTGTACAACGGAGATACAGATGCTTGCTGCTTTGCGTATTGTAGTTATAAACGGTAACAAGCTCGGGAAAACCCCAAAACAGGACTTTTTTAGCGAGTCCCGTTCTGGACACATAAAAGCCAAATGGGCTTTTATTGATTACTGCGCAAGCGCAGTCAGGTATCATTGTATTTCGCACAGCAGTGGCCATCTTGGTAAAGGTCACACCAACCTAGTTGTTTTTGCAGCCGTTTTTAAAATATGATGATTAATTAAATCTAAAATGAGTCAAATAAAGTTGGAAAAGAATCACAGTCTGGAAATAAAGTCAATGCGTAATTTTGAGTTGGAAGATATTACAACCCCCCCCCCCGTTTCCAGACCCAGAGAGGGTCTAGGGTTACATGTACACTGAAGCATGTCTGTGCACTGGGAAGTACTCCCTCCCCGTCGTTAACAACAGCGATGAAATGTGTCAAATACGTGTACGTGTAATAGAATCATAGATTAAATATAATTGTAGATTACCTTGACTACAAAAAAACAAAAAAAAAAAAAAAAAAACGTACAGAAAGCAGAGGAGATGGTTTTATATCTCCCCTATCACGATCCTATCACGCCCTTTCACTGGACTTTTAATTAGCTGTTATTATCTACGCTGCTGATACAACCCGGCATAGAACGTGTCTGTGGAATGCGGGTAAGGTATAGGCCGTCTCAAGTAATAGACTGTCCTTGTATAAGACAGAACTAGATTCAGTATGTATGTCGTGGTTTCATACTGTGTATAACTTTTTAGTGTGTTCTTAGCTTCGTACGTGTGAGTCGTCGCGTAACCACCGGAGCCTCCGGAGTGGGCAAGACTCAAGAGAGTTTCCCACTTCGACCTGAACCACCCACACAACACACGATTATTATCCTTCCCTTTCTTATCTCTTTTCCCTTCTTTTCACCCTTTCTTTTCACCCTTTCTTATCTCTCCTTCTCCTCCCTTTTCTCTCTCTTTTCCCTCTCCTTTTCCTTCTCTTTCTCCCTCTCTTTCTCTTCTTCTCCCCCTTCTTCTCGTCCCCATTTTTATCTTCTCCGTCCCCATTTTAGTTGTCCGGGGGGACAGTCCTGCCCGCCCTGCCCCCCGCTGGTTACTCCCCTGGTGTGAGGTACTAGGCACCTACACATGCCACTGTCAGGACTGTGCACTATAAAGTGGGGTAGTAATGGATTCGGGAAGAAGACTTTCTCTCGCATTTGTAATTTGGCCAATGTACACCAACTGATACTCGCGTATGTGGTATTTAATTAACCAATTATCATGCTTATCATCATGATCAGTCCTACGAAGTTTAACAATTTTTCAGGATTTAAGCCTGTTATGTATAGGTATGCAATGCCGGTAGCATGGTATGGCGATAGACAAACACCTTTGATTGGCCATAACGTACATGCGACTGCGTGAAGAATATATCTTCAGTTTGAAAATCATAAAAAATTAAATAACACAAATTGTAGACACTAAGATTTAAAAATGCAACAACGGATCGTTTGCAATATATACTACAGAGAAGTATTCTGTAACAGGTGAATTAATGTTACTGACTTTTGAGCGTCCGTGTTTTGGATACAAAGGAATACAAAATTCTTTGCACTCTCCATGTGAAAATGAAGTCAACATGACAGGCCAGATTACCTTTCGTTCATGAAACAGGTGAATCACGCCACTCGTTTTCTTTTTCTACCTCCTCTGCCAACTAATCGACGCTATCCAAAACATTTCCTCTGGTGACACGATGGGTTGAATCTACTATAGTTTTGAAGCTGTCCTTAACACGCATTGTAGAATATCTGTATTTACTATTGTCTGTTCAATTAACTTCGATGTCCGGTTTTTATTAATTATTTCCAAAAATATACGCTTTCAAAAAAATCACGAAAGAAAAGTTGTAATTCATCATTGACCCAACAAGATCATTGGGTTCCAACTTGAAAGCATATTTCTAATTTCGATTTTTATTCAATTTACACTGCTTTTTATCGGCAAACGACAACAAACTGGGTCCAGGTGAATATTGACTTTTGACTCTGAAACTTTGATGGCAGACCCATTCACGAATTAGGAGTGTTTCAATTATCATGATTATTGATCTTGCTAATGCATAGACATATAAATGTATCGTTGAAATACTGATACTTTTAGAGGTCCTGTCTGTTTTATTAAATTGGCTATGAACAAAAGAATCATACAGCTCTCCTGTAATGATGTCCATTCAAGTTAATGCTGTGTGGAACCTTGGATATCCTTTCGTTTATATTGCTAAAATTCAGTGCAAATAATCATGTCGAACAAAGTTGGCATTATTCATTTCATACCAGTGGCGGACAATATTGATCGTGAATCACATCCTCCCACAACAACTTTTACTACCTACAAAGTGGAGTCAATGGAACCTTCCACAAAACGTAATTACTGGTACCAAACCTTTATTCGCTCATTTTCAAAACGACGGTGAAAATACCCAGATTTCAATAGATTTGAAGGTTTAAATTGTTCCATTCCTTTTGTCATGTAAAAAACGTCTTAGGTCTAAAGATATCCAACAACTTTCTTTTCGTGATTTATTCCGAACGTTTTGAAAATCATTTATAAAAAACAGACATCTAAGTTAATTGAACAGACAGTAGCGCAAGAAACATCCATTTCTGATCCTTACACTTGGCGCTCTTGCAGGCGAGTATAAGCAGGCATCATTGTCACTATTTCCAGCTGCCGTGACGATGACCGCCCCCGCCTTCACGGCTTCTTCAACGGCATCGTCGACAGTCTGCGAGGCTCCACCGCCAAGAGACATTGACCCAACCCGTTTCCCTTTAGCTTCAGCCACTGACAATATTCCTGTTTAGTAATGATTAAAACAAAAATAAGTTGAGGAACCAATATGTATTTGACTACTACTTTTTAATTACCATGACAACAAAGCCCGCAACAAAGGGTATCTCTGTCGGCACGATAACTATATAGTAGGATTTGTTATTCCTGTCAGACAGTTCATTTAAAGTTTTTGGGGCGTGTCGAGGTTTCTGAGAGGTTGTATGGCTGCTTTAAATAGCCAATTAATACAATAAAAATTCGATGGGACGAAGAAAAGATTCAGGCCAACGCAGTGAATACATCCAAACGCCAGCGGAAACAAAGTCTGTCGCATTTCTAGCATTAGTTTTGATCCAACAATCCTTCTCCAAATGAATCGTTACCATCGATTATCCATGAGTTTGGCTGACAGGAAAAAAAAGCTCCAAGCTTTAAAACACAAACTTTTCTCTGCGTTATTACTGAAAAAACATTTATTTTTATTATGTAATACTTCAAGTACGCAACTTGATAACAACAAAGCGTGAAACGGTACTCACTGAAAAACCATTAAATGGAAGGGGTGAATCAAGTATTTTATTGAGGGCAAACAAATAATACACACATTGAAATACCATAGAAGCGTAAGGTATAATTACGTATTTCAACAATATTGGAGTAAATTTAAAGACTGACTCAGAGCTTGCCCCCTGTAAAAATCATAGTCCGCGATGCCTCTAGGCCAAACGGGGAGGGGTATCTTACAGGACCCCAAAATCAGTTTTTCAGCATTAGCGCAAAACGCAAATGCTGATAATACTTATCTTTTTGATAATTGCACAGATCTTTATCCCGACTCTTCTGACGCGTGGACGTGTGTGCGAGAAAAATCGGCATCACGCAGTGCGGAGATTTGCGTAGGATCCATAGGGACCCCCACCTTGACCACCAATGGAATACCCATGACAACACGCCTTTTCCACATAGATGTGACCGTGGAACTTTAGTGTGTATTCATGTATGTGGATTCATATTACTATTATATACAAATGCTAAATAAAATATATTTCATTAACCAATCAAAGTTCATATGTAATTGTCCCAGAATTGACTTCTGTGCAAATGAATGGTAAAATACAGGTTTTGAATTAATCACACTTTTTTTGGCCATAACATAATAATTGGGTCCATCTTATCTTATTAAAACAACCATAGTTTAAACATTTTAAGTGCATTGTTGGAGAAAACATATGCAGGAACAAAATTACCTTTTTTGTCGAAAAACGCGTGCATGAAAATCAATGTTTTACCAAAAAACATGGAATAGGAATGGAACAAATCAACAAATTGATACCAGGCTTCATCAATAGTAAACGAATCCCATGCATTCTTGGTCGCTTTTGCATATAGCATTAAAACAAGTACGAAGGGCTTCTGCTGGCCCCTGGGACCGCAAAGGGGAAAAATTGTTCATTTGGTTCCAGACTTCGCAGAAGTAAACCATTTTCCAATATAAATATAATAAATTTTATAAGTACAATTTTATTGCACGTTATGGCAATTGTAAAATTAAGGTTGCACATTTTCATGAAATGAATAAAAGCCATCTCAATTTCTTTTCTGAATATCAGTGATCAAGGACAATACACAACGATAGTCGATACCTTGGGACTCAAGCAAATAATGGCATTAGTGACAAGTAAACCAACCTGGTATTCAGCGGACAAGGCTTTCGGATTCCCCTTGTTTCAGTTGGAACTGCAGAGCCTGGTTAATGTCCATGCAGGTGAATAGAGGTCAGGCTCGGTATAGACCAATTACCCCGCCCAGGTTTAAGGCCCATTACCGTTTCACATAGAAGTCTCAAGTACACAATGAGGTATGCCTTGCTTCCGTATGCACTGTATGATGTTGTGCAGTAGCTGCAGGACGGAATCAAATGGCACACTCCTTTATAATTGGGACTTCAACGAACCGTCTACAAGTTGTGGATTGAGCTTGGCCTCCGTTCGCGATAAAAAAAAACTGTGGGTTTTTTTAATTTTTCTTTTTTGGTTTTTTAAATATTTCAAATTTATTGAAAAAAAGAAACTAATGTGAACAACTCACTGTGGATATGTTGCTTGGTAAGCTGTGACCTAACATTTTTGTGCAGACTTGCAATATCCATAACTTATGCGGGACCTCAGTTCTATTCGATTTCCCACAGCTATTTGAAAATACAAAAAAGGGGGGTCGGCACATATGCTAAATTACCCCAAGCTATATTCCTTGAAAAGAATGGGTTTTGCGGCAAGTTGCTGTTAAGGTAAGTTTTGTTTTGCACAAAGATGTTAAGTCACAAGTCGCCAAACATTACAACTTTCTTTCATGATTGTTGTGCATTTTGTCCTTTTCGGTTAAAAAGATGCAATATATGGCAAAGTTAATTGAACGCACAGTAGAAGCCTAGATTTATTTATTCGTGGAAAAGAGGACGAGTATATTGTGCTTTGCGTCATGAAAACAAAAAAAAAGCTATTAATCTTTAATCTGGTGCATGAGCACCTGGATCTTTTTTACCTGTAAGTACAGAGCCATGTTAGTACCCATGCAGTTGGGAAGTAATTTGTAGTGCTTTATCCTCTGCATACGAGCGGATTTACGGATATCAACGTGCGGGGGTGTGGTGGCGTGTGGATATGCGTTGCTCGAGTCAATGCTGCATGATGTATATCTACTGGTCACTGAATCTTTTAAGTAAAAAAGAAATGTGATGACATTTTTTTATTTCTTTTCAATCATTGTTCAACTTTTGCACTTAACCTCCGCCCCAAGGATGTAAATGTAGAATTAGCAATAAAAATAACCTGCGCAGAAATCAGTTCTTCCCCGATATATGCGTAACCAATGTCCTTAGGGCAAGCATCTTTATATTCCCCCCTCTTTGATCCCTGGAGTATGAAGGCGGCTTAGGATTTCCCGGGTCATACTTGCAAATACCAGCTTAACGAAGTATATTTTTTTTATGAGTTCGAGTTAGAGTTGGTCCGAGCATCGAGTTCGAGTTCGATTGTCTTTAGAGTTTCGAGTTTGCTTTATTTCGAGTTCGAGTTGCCTTTTTAGAGTTTCGAGTTAGAGTTCCGAGTTGCTTTTTAGAGTTCGAGTTTGAGTTGTCGAGTTCGAGTGCGAGTTCGAGTTGCTTTTAGAGTTCGAGTTGCTTTTAGAGTTCGGGAGTTGTTTAGAGTTCGAGTTGTTTTGAGAGTTCGAGTTGCTTTTAGGTTTCATTACGAATTCTTTAAGATTCGAATTAGATTTAGCGATGCATTTTCGAGCTAGATTTAAAGTTAGAGTGGCTTTAGAGTTCGATTTACTTTTATGTTTGCGTCTTACATAACAGTTCCAATACATAGGCCAGTTTTGATCTAATATTTGTGACCTTTCGATCTCACGAAACAAAACTAAGGTCACGAAAAGTCAGAATGTTAACTCCTCTCCCCCGTCCAACCGTGCGGGGGGAGGGCGGTTACCACCTCCTAACGGATGATTCCCAGTCGCAAAAAAACGCAACAATATGATCTAACTTTTAATAATAGTTTAAATCCCTTGCGGCCATTTACGAAAAAGTTGGCGTACTACCTTCAGGGGCGTCAAAGGTTGCCCCGTCAAAGTCTGAAGGTAGGTTGTGGTGTGAGGGGGTGGGGTTTGCCACCTGCCTATACTTTTTGCGTAAATGCCAAAATGGTACTTATTTTACTTTGATGCTACTGTATAAGCAAATACTGACAATAATAATTCGTGTTCTTCCTTCTCATGTTTTTTAGGGTAATAACATGTGTCTGCTTCCTTTGGCACCCAACATTGCAAACTAGGCTAAACAACAACCAATTTTGCTGCATTAAGCGTCATAAATTGTTAAAACTTGATAGTTTGTACTTCATTTTTAAGAAAGGACATATGTAGCTACACACTGATACCAAAGCAAGACGATGTTTGTCCATTAATTACGGGAAAAATGGGGGGGGGGGGGGGTGTGTGAATGTAGTAGAAAAAAACCTTGACTTGTACGAGGGTTACAAAGCTTCATGATCGCAGAATCAACACTGGCCGCTAAAGAAACTGATTGCCCACTAATCCAGTATGAAATATTCGTTCAAATTTTTCTTTACAATATATAAAATAAACGATATAAGGCGCTATAAGGCAGTTATCCCTATTTGCCGCCATATCTAGGTTTAGGCGATGTTTAATGTTTATAACACACTGCAAAAGGTTTCAAAATATGAGTGACCCATGGCGTGAATCCAGTTTTTTTTTTCAGGGAAGGAGGTGGGGGGGGCACATTTCCCGAGGGCAAATCATATATTAAAATTTGTTAGTATATAGTGTAAGGCCTATGGTGTTTTCACTGTGAATTGGCGGAGGAGAACTGCTCCAGCTGAGCAAACAAAGCGTCACACTAAGCCACTTTGTCTCGGATCTCCGCCTCAGGGGTAAGAAATGGGGTGGGGGTTCCTGCACACCCGTGAGTGGATCCACACATCAGACTTCCGACGCAGACAGTTTTCCCATGTCGCGGCCCTCTCCGGAACTCCCGCTCCCCCCCTGCCCATCACCCTTATCGGCACAAAACGTGGATGTCGCGACCCGACAGCTGGTGTCAGAAGCCGGGTAGCACTAGGACACGCACCGGGCGTGACGGTAGAGCGGGAAGAGGGGGGGGGGGCACCAACGCGTCAAAAATTTTTCCAGGTATAGGTTCTAGAAATTTCTATATTTTTATTTTATGAGCGTTGAAATCAAAATTTTATTGCATTTTTACAACAGTTGCACTCACACAACACGATGCATCAATGCATATACAAAAACAAATCAAAAACTAAAAAAATCCTGTAGCTTCACCTTAAACGAATCACGGCCTGCCCGAAAGGAACAGAATAATTTTCACTAAAAAAGCAAAGAAGAAACAAACAAACAAAACAAACAAAAAAAGGTAGACCTGAAAGCCACAAGGCTACCGTTCGCAAGTGGGAATTTGAGCATCATTCTAGAAATCGGCAAAAACAAACTATGGGGAACATAATTGTAAGTAAGAAGCAAGAAATTAATTACCATTTTTTTTTTAAAGTTTGTATTAGTAGTTTCTGTAACCTGCTTTATTTCTTCGCCTAACCGAAAATAAAACAGGACTTGATATAAAAGATCAAAACAGAAGAAATTCACAAGGGTTTTTCCGTGGCATGAAATTTTTCATATGAAACAAATAATTTCTGCATAAAGCTGAAGGCAGTTAATTTTCTCGGGTCGGCGCGGGGAGGGGAGTGGAAGGCAGGAGGAAGGGAGTGGAGGGGAGGGGAGAGAGAGAAAAAGGGAGATGGGAGAGGGGAGGAGACAGGGAGAGGGAGGAGAGAGGGAATGAGATAATAGGAAGAAGAGGAGAGTAATGGTAAAGTGGATAATAAGCGGAGATCCTCTCTGTTCTCCTCCGCCGTCTCCTCCCCTCTCTTCTCTTCCTCCTCTCTTTCTTCCTCTTTCTCTTCTCTTCCTTTTTCTCCCTTCTTTTCTCTCTTTCTCCTCTCTTCCCCCTTTCCCGTTCTTTTCTCTTTCTTCTCTTCTCCCTCTTCTCCCTCTCCTTTGTCTCTCGGGCCTATTCGTCGCCGCGCGGTCTCTTGCGGCGCCTGCCGCGTCCGGGCGGCTCGTCCCCGCGCGGGCGCTCGGGCGCGCACGCTTCTCTTGCTCTCTTAAATCCCGTTCTCGGCTCGCGGTGTGCTCGCTCGCTTTTCGCCTCGCGATGTGGGGCCTCTGTCTGGCGCTTCCTCGTTGTCGGGTCGCGGCCCGTCGCCTCCGGCCCTCGGTTGCCTCTCTGTCGCCCGCGTCCCCGCTCGGTCGCTCTTTCTCAGAGAGAAGCTTTCTTTCTTCTGGCATTGCGGCACTGGCGCCCCGTGGTCGGGGCCGGGGTCGGGGAAGGTAATTAGTGTCCGCTGGCACAATATTAATGTGGTGACATATAACAAGGACGGGAGTGGTAAATCCATTCCCAGCCTGCTGGGTGGTCTCGACACTTGGAATTGAACTTTAGGTACTCTCTTTAGTTGTTCTATTTTGAATTTCTACTCATAATTATATTAAAATCCTCTGAATATCCTTTAATATGTCCTGATTGATATTGCCTCCTCCAAAACCGCTTGATGAAATCCTTCAATTTTTAACATACGACAAGAAGACATAATTTTAAACAGCATTTTGTTTCTGCGGAACTTTTAGTTCGGAGAAAGAAATTTGGAGAAAATGCATTTGCAAATTCAATTTTGCGCCATTTTTCAAAAATCCCATGACGTTAGTCTGATTTTCCTCATGTATCAGGGGGTCCTATACCACGCCTATTTGCTATCGCGAGGCCTCTACACTAGCATATACAAACGCACACTAGACTACATACAGCGCTCATGCACCACCGACTATACCCTACTTATTGGCCATTATTCCTTGCTCATACTCTTCACCACACGTTATGTTGCTGGGTTTTGCTACAACAATTTTCATTTCCAAAACCTGTTTTTGTCATAGTTAATAATCGCATTTTGTCGTGAAGTTACGTATAAATTCGTTTTAACATATTATTTGGTGTGGCTTTTGTAGTAAACCGTTGTCAGCAAGTTATGACGAAAAAGACCGTATCATCATGAGCCTTTGACACTATAGAATATAGGTACTGGTATATGCTGGGTATTTAATGATTGCTAATTTTCCGATGGATGCAAACTAAATCCGACCTTCCCCCCCCCCGACCCCATTTGAATTCCAAATGCCCAAATCGAGCAAGTCGTGTCCTCCCCCGGTGGGATCATTGCATGATCACGAGCACAAGCTAGCCTGATGGGTCGGGACAGAATACGGCGACCGAGTGCTCGTCCTTACTTGATTTTGAACGTGCAGAACAAATGTCGTCCTTGAGAAAAATCTTTGAACATTAAAGCTTATTGAAACAGAAAGTTTACTTGATTGAATTATTGCGCCAGTGCGTTCGAATTTCTACTCAAATAGGTTATGTTTGGCATTTTAAAAACATTTTTGTTCGAACATGACAGCCCCGCCCATAACTACATACACAATTCAACCAATCACAGTCCGCGTCACGCGCTGATTGACAACCCTGAAATACGCGCAATTCAGTCGGCTATTCTGTCCCTGACTTTAGACCACACTTGTTACCGGTCGTGTGCCCCGAGCGTCTTTTGTGGTCGGCTTTGGCGGCAGGTAGTCATGTCTTTGGGTCATATTTATTCACACAAATATTGGCGGCCGATTTGGTTCAAAAGGTACAATAATGCTTAAAATGCTTCAGGTAGTGCAAAATTTGTGAAGAAGTCTGGTAAAATATAAGGTATTGCATAAAAATGTGTATGGTACTGAAAATCTTAAGAGTATTAAAAAATAAAAGGTATGTTTAAAAAAAAAATGCCTATAGTAAAAAACGCTACTGAGGTAACAGGTCCAGGTAAATTAATACATGTCATGTAAATGAAGACAAGAATCAAGGTAAATGAAAGACCGTCCGTGAAAGAATACAACGTAGGCTTACGGTTGTACCACTCAGGACAATAACTTTTTATCTATTTTTTATAGATTTTTTTTCTAACTGACTTCTACTATAAATACTACAAATAAATTATTAGTACTACTACGATTCTATTTTTAAAGTTTTTTTTCTATAGGTTATTTTTTTTTTTTCTAAACATAGTGTTTAATGTGTTTTACGGGTGCATGCTTATCGTCCTTTGTTCAAAATTTACAGTATTCTAGGGTACGCACAAGCGTTCGCAGTGTTTTAGGTACCCCTCGCGTTTTGCAGTGTTTCGGCTACGCACTCGTACTAGTAAGTGTAGACGGGGCACACGTTCTTTCAAGTATTTAAATTTTGGTTCCCGGCGGCGGGTAAGTGGCTTTTACCACCCCTTTGGTGGGATTTGTGGGATTTTGGGGGGCCCGCGTTACGACCTGATTGTACTCTAAAACACTTATAAACGTGGGTGCGTATTTTAAAATACACAACTCTTGTGCGTACCCTAAAACACTTGCGAGCGCGCGTGCGTTGCCCCGAAATACACAATGCCGAGTAACATGTTCCCAAAACACTTGGCAAAGGCTGACTTACCCTTATGCTAGAACACTTTCTATGACACTTGCAAACGCGGGCGCGTACCCTAGACTAACTTGCAAAATGCGTGCGTATACTAGAATTAGAACAATATTGAACAGGAGATTAAGAGAGGAGATAGAGAGAGGAATCGACTGGGGCATAAGCGTGACTTTTACTCTATAGATAAAATCTAGAAAGAAAAATAAATCGATAAAAAAACAAGTAGAAAAATAAATCCGGAAACAAGTCTACAAAATACGAAAAATCCAGAAAAAATTATAAAAAGTTGTTATGGATCCAATGGTACACCGTACTTCGCTGAAGTTTTCATTTACTACACTTGCATGTCATTTTTTAACAACCGGTCTTCCATTTACCACGACTGTATTTATTTACCCGATCTGTTTTATTTCATGACCTGTTTTTTCATTTAGCTGTCTATTTTTATTTAACCATTTATTTACATGCTTTTTGCCTGACGTGTATTCATTTATGTGACCTGTCTTCATTCACATAACTTGTATTTATTATCTGACCTTTTTTCATTTACCACCACACGCATGTATTCATTCAACTCGCACCCAAAGAGTAACTCGAACTCGAACTCTTAAAGTAACTCGAACTTGAACTCTAGAAGCAACTCGAACTCTAAAGCACCGAAACTCAAAATCACTCGAAACTGAACTCTAAAAGCAAAACTCAACTCAAACTCAACTCTAAAAGCAACTCGAAACTCTAACTCGAACTCTAAAAAAAGCAACTCTCCCTCGAACTCTAAAAAGCAACTCGAACTCTAAAAGCAAACTCTAAACTGACAACTCGAAACTCGACAACTCAACTCGAAACTCATAAAATAGTTGTTACCCGCTGTAACATTGACATTACAAATTCCAGGAATTTACCATTATCCGGATTATTGCATTGTGACGAGGGCGAATTATTCATCATGAGCAAGGTTGGCAATGGTAATTTGAGTTTGCAAGATTTAGTAGGTCCGACTATACTGTAATAGATTCCAATTGATGGTAAGTTCTGGGCGGAGTTTGAACTTCGTCCATTACTCAAAATAGGGATAGAAATCCCCAGAAAATCTTCGATTTCTTTCTTCGCGTCGCAATACAAAAGATATCGGAATGAAAAAACTGGCCACCTCAAATAAAAGTTACGTTGTTTTGTCAGTCAATACTTTGTATGTATACTATGATGATCATAGTGGGCTAACCCCAGAATTGGTTTTAACATTGCCTACCAAAACATTCAGACATTTTAGAAGGCTCAGCCCTTTGTGTTACAAGCAGAACTTTTATCTTCACTATTTCACTAAAATCAGCTTTCATCATCTGCTCATGGAGGTAGGAGAGAAAGAGAAAAGCTCTCTATCCCTAATTGCATTTTACGCAACGACCGAATTATATCCCAATTTTTCACTTTGTGGCACTCATTGTAAAAGCATAGACCACAAGGAAAGGGAAGGGAGGGGCCGCTTCTTCTTCTGCAGGGAGGACTCTTTCCAGTTCCATGATCATCGCCGACAGAAGCTTGGCACGCTCGTTGAACAGGATATTACCGTGGCGCAGAAAGGTATATCCCCGATGGCTCCGATGGTTTGTTTACATGTTGAGACGAAAACTAAGAGATTGAGTCGATTACAGCCGAAATTCTGAGTAATGTCATCCAAAAAATCGAGAGGATAGCATTTCCTAGATGAGTTACAATTGGGGAATTTGGTTTTAGTTTTTTGAAAACTTTGATGTTTTTGAAAACTGCCGTAATTGTCTTAAAGTATGATATTTGGAGACGGGAATCAAACTTGAATTGGGAAGAAAAATGCCCGTGTCTAAACAATGACACCAACCTTGACAGTTGCCGGGAGTTGCCCGTTTTCTTTCCTTTCTTTTCTTTCCTCAATTTGGTCCCGAAGTTGGTCCTATTTACCACAGAATTGTAATGTTAGTGAAGCAGATAATGGTAAAAAATTGTGCATTTTGTTATAAAAGCATCAAATTTGGCAGAGAGGTAGAGAATTAAATTTGGGAAACAATTGGAATGGAACCACCGCTGCACAGGTCAAGTTCAATGTCCCTAGAGTCACAAAAGTCAATTGAGGTTCAAAATACATTAAAAACATGCACAATAAGGTTGCATAACTTTAACAAACACCATCATAAACATTCTTATGGATCTAATTTTGGACCTCATTTCGACATAAGCAAGACGTCCTTCTTCATTTTAAAAGGACACGAGATTTTATAGGATACAATTGTATCATTTGCGCTTTGGTGTAGAATATCAACCGAGGACATTTCGTAGGTTTATTGAAAAAAGAAAAGAAAACAAAACTAAGTTTTTGAAACTCCTGCTGTCCGGATCGGGCACCATAACAAATCATCCTCGATATCTGCCATGCACAACAGAGAATACAAAAGCATATATTACAAAGATTGCTTTTTACGGCTTATTGTCCCTCCAGGTTAATTTAATATATTGGTAAAATTGTTTTAAAAAATTACATTGTATAGCGGTTAAACTGATACCAACATTGTGTCTGGGCAACATTGTGTACAGACCACGAGACTACAATCGGGGATTCCACCTGTAAGTTACGTAATTCGGTCGAGTCTCAAGTGAAGGGTTTCAGTTTTTTCTTTCGCTGGGCTCCCAATCATAGAGGTAGGAATTTTTTGTAGAGTTTGGTACCTGTACTTAGCTAGATTTGTTCCCAAATATGGATCGAATAAAAAAGGATTTTTTTGTTTGTGCAACGTTTAATCCAATAAATCCAAACATTACTTTAGAACATTTTTATTTTCAGAAACCGTGGTGGTGCTAGTGAAAGGCAGTAAGGCATGTGGTGCCCCCCCCCCCCGTCCAAAAAGTGTGAAATTCCTTAATCCTTGATTCTCAATTCTACGACCGTGATGTGCTATTTTTTGCCTGAACTGTATGGCATCTTCACTGCCCCCTAAGTAAGATTGCCCCTCGATACCCCCCCCCCCCACAAAACAACCAGTGGGGAGTTCGGTGTTGCGATTGTTCATCTTAAACGATTGAGGTTTGACTTTTATTGGGTGTTTTTCGTCCTCCCCGCCAAAATCTTGGGGCTCATAAGTTTAATATGCGAACCCCCTTCTTCCTCCCGACAGTATTCCGCTCTGTGAAATGTTGCAACGCCCCCAGCCCCCCCCCCCGCCCACCAAGATATGTTGAAACCAAATGGCAAAATAAATTGTATATAGGGCCAGGCCTAGCCTCTAGGCCTACTTGTTGAATAGGCTCGCATTGAAAACTGAATTTATTCATCATCTGTAATATTCCTTCCCTGCATTGCAAATAACAACTACTACGAGATCAATGTGCCAGATGCATGTGTATCAACATTGCATCGATGTACATTACAATTCTGTGCTAAATATAGCGCTTGGCGTCCATTTTAACAATAATTTGTACACGGATCATGTGCTTAAAACATGTATTTCTCTGAAGTGAAAATTGGATATCGCCCAGGGTCTCATTTATTTCACCAAAATGTTGCCCACTTCGGGACAACATTGAAAACCGGGCAACTTCGGACACTGAAGTTTGGTGTCATTGTTTAGGTACGGCATTTTGCTTCCCATTTCAAGTTAGATTTGTCCTCCAACTATACGTTAAGAAATACGGCGCTACCAAACAGTCAAGTTTTTTAAAAGCCGAAAGTACAGTTAAAACTAGAATCAATGTAATCATCGTAGGAACATGCTATCTTCGCTTTTCTAATAATTGACCACAAATGATCCTAAATGATCTTTTTACCTACACGATAATTGACGGTGACGTGGTTTTCCCATGTCTAAAAATAATCATATCATTTTTAATTGTAATCAATTTTTATGCCACGTTTCATGCTTTTATAAAGGAATGCACAATTCTTGCAATATATTTCGCTATCTGCTTACTATGTACATCTTTGCAATATTGAGGCACATGCTATCAGCATCATTATCGATTCGTGTTGTATGTGCCAATACAATCGTTTTACGACGTGTTTTACGAGGGCGGCGATGATCTTCGGTCAAAGGGATTTGGGAAGAGCTTCTCCTTCTCTCCTACCCCCATATATGGGGCTTTTTTTTTTTGTTTTTTTTTCACTGAAACTATTTGTCCTGGATGTAGTTTTGCGCTTTCTTTGAACATTCTAGGGTTTATGCTTTGACTAGTGATTGGGACTGTGAAGGGCCCAACCGCTCAGGTTGGCTATAGCGACATCATACCCAAATACACAGGACTACAGTTTTTATACCTCATCCCCTCACTTCATACCTCCACCTACAAAGTTAGAGGCTATTCCACTATCACTGGAATCTAGTAAAAGGGGATCACGTGACTAGAAGGCACCACTGCACATGAAATCGCTGAGACATGATGCCGCTTGTTTGATGGAGCAGACAGATCCCCCAAATTGTTTCCAGGTCATTGGATCCAGTTAGTCAGGTGGAGTTTAGTCCACAGCTGGGGAGGAAATGGAGTCCAGAGTTTTTTTCCAAGGGGGTGAAACGCATTCAAACCAGTTCCGTCCGTGCTGGGCGCTGACATTTTGAATATTGCACGGAATATTATCAGTTTGGGTGCTTATATAAACACATATGTCACATCGATACAAACCACCCGCCAAATATCATTTTTGGATGTTGGGTGCTATTGGGTGGTTAAATTTTGTCCTACCCATGGCCACACAACAACTGAAATGACACATCAGTCGTCTGATTTAAATAAACCGCCTCAATGAATACTCTTTTCACCTAAGCGCGCATGTCATTTGAGAAAAAGAGTTATCTGAGCACAATGCGCCCGGTACACTATTATTACACCTGCCACCTCTAACACATACATTTATTTGTATCACTACCGATTAGTGTATCTGCAAAGCGGCCCCACATTATGTGGAAAAGCGGAGGCAGCCATTGCTTTCTATTGTTGGTACTCTAGGGTTTCTTTTGTGGTCGGCAAAACTGCAGGCGTGTATTTTCTAAAGTTACGTAACGTTTTGTGCCTCTCTATCTATATAGAACCTCTTTGGTCCTAATAGACTAAATCAATAGAAAAACCAAAGAGGTTTCTATATAGATAACAACTGAATATTTTGGGCGGATTGTTTGTATCGAATTGACATTATGTGTGTATACACGAACCCAAACTATAATTATTCTGTGCATATTCAAAATGTCAGCGCCCAGCACGGACTACTGGTTTTGATGGGTTTCACCCCCTTGATAGGACCATAAGCCATAATTTTTGGAGGGTGTGCCAAATTTCGTTAGTCAGTGGCATTTTTTTTGAAAACCAATATGGCTGCCACCATGTCCCAAATCACTAATAGCATCCCTTAGTATTTCCCGTTTAGAGACAAATATTTCTCGTTACTCCGGTGGTTTTTAAGCACGAGAAAGTGTTGGTAATGTATTTTCATGCATTAAATTGCCATAAAATCCATATGGCTACTCACAAGTCAAATATGCCTCTCGGAATCCTTAAAATGATCTTAACTTTTGCTACCTCCAGAAATTATAGCTTGACCAAATGCGATCATGAAAAGTCTGTACTCCATTTCCACCCTGGTGCCCACATTCCTCCGACTAATTTGACTGCATCTTTAGTACGATCACACTTCACCACAGAGCCTTTTAATTCTTAAGGGAAATTGACACCTACTTCCTTTAAAGTAGTGTCTCAAAAGTGAATGCAACTGCATTTGGATCTAGCTTGAGTGACATTGCCAGAAGAACTCCATCACGTCTACGATTTTCCGGCTTCCGGCTTTGAGGCTTCTCTTCCTGAGTAAGGGTGGTGGCCTTTTTTGTCGCTAAAATGTGCGCCAGGATGTAAAACTATTACCTAAAATATTCCTATGCGAACAATCGTGCCTTGTTGCGCCTCCCCCCCCCCCCCTGCCATAAATTACCCCCTCCCACACCAGAATAAGGGTTGAGTTTCAGATAAACGAAAGTTAAACAACTAGAGTATAATAAATTACTTTCGTCATTTTATCTTATTGACTTATTGGGACACTATACCTGCGACAACATTACTGTACTGCCACTTCCACCACAGTTGAGTACCCGGACACTCTTCAATTGGTACCTTTTGCAACGCCAAATGAAGTTCCCGAAGATGTACCTCCGCAGTTGACTCCCGTGTCGTTGCAAATCTTTGCATGCGTTTCTTCAATATAAAAGTCAAACCAATCCTAATTAGATGATACACACCTCCCAATTTAATTATTGTGAGTATCAACAACCCCTTGCATGGGTGGCTGCATACTCCGTATAAATGCAATGCACAGCTCAAATCTCAAGGCTCTTTTTAAAACCTTTATGGTCGATTTTCATGATAACAGTGCATTTTGGAGGTAAAGACACCCCAAGAGAAATGTCTCAAAATTGTATTTTTATGTTTTAAACATTTAAAAAAATGTCAGAAAAATGTTCATAGTACAAATGACTTCAAAAGTATACACGGATCCATTGACTTCCGTTAAAAAACCCATACATCCATAGAAATGGGTTTAAACATAAGCTACGGATTTTGGTTCAACCGAATCTCCCAGATGGGAGAGGATGGGAGTGTGTAAAAAAGGAATCCGCGGGCGGACCCCGTGGAGAGGATTTTCCTATTATTATTTTCACTAATTCAAAGCTTTCTAAACATCTTTTTTGTGAACAGCTCAAACCGAATCGGGGAGAATAACAATACCAAAAGTTTTCAACTGCGTGGGAATGGCTCTGCGGTCCAGACTCTAAGTAATCAAACATATTTTCTCTATTAGCGTCATAATTTGCTGGAGATACGTATATCCATTGATATTCTATTCGGGATAGTAAATTGATGTAACATTTTATTAATTTTAAAGAAAATGTACAGGAAGAGGACAAGGCGTTTATTTTATTAGAATAATTTATGATTCATTTTACATATGTTTGTTTTTTCTTCACCCCAGTCATTAAAGCTGATTTTATATACTCTGGGTTTTTGTGTTACGAAACAATAGCGTAGATAGTCATATGGCCAACAGCCTAGAATTATTATTATCAGCGTTAGTAATATGTACTTTGAAAGGGAATATGATAAGTGAATTGGACCTTGTTCCATGTCACTTTCTTTATCTTGAAACGATATTAACCTGCTAACAATTTTCAACTCTTATTTAAAAGAAACTCACAGAAGGCGAATAATCCCAATGGAATGATGCACGGCCTTCAAAATCATTGTGTGTGTGGCGAAGACCAGTGTCGATAATGTATATTGTAACGCCTGTACCACTTTCTGGAACAATTAAAAAAATAAATGTTGTTATTTGTATAACTGAAATGTATTTTATACCAAATTCTAATAATAAAAGTCATGAAAGAATTGTCCGAGTCACTTGAAAATAGAACATACCTCTGACATGGAGCAATTTCCTAATCTCGCTATATAGATTTCAGATTAAAAAAGAGTTGTTTGTTATTGTATCTCTTTCGTTGAAATTATTTAAGGATTGGGATATGTAAAAATGTTCCCGGTACAGTAGCAAATATTTGGTTGTGTTCTTAAGACGGTTTCTTTACAACTTTCATGTGACGGTTCGTTATGAAACTTTCATTCCAATACGTGGATCCTGAGTTTCCTACCGGAAATAATTTTTTACCGAAATTCCTATCCCACAATGCACCAACGATGTACGAGTAGATATGCATTACTCCATGCACGCTCGTGGTTTAGTGCGCCTCCTTTAAACTTCGCGCACATTTTGTGGCGCAAAAATTACAAGGCAGTCAAAGAGTTACTGGCAAAATTTATGTACAGCAAACGGTTTTCGCACAGCTAAGACAGAAAAATGACCGTATGACACAAAACACCATAGAATATATATGCGCTATTTATTTTATCTACTCGTACATCGTTGGTGCGTTGTGGGATAGGAATTTCGGTAAAAATGATTTCCGGTAGGAAACCCAGGATCCACATATTGTAGGTGGATTCCTCACGTGATTCTTCTTTAAATATAAAAGACAGACAGCCAATCACTTTTAAAATCTTCATACTCACTGGGAGGAGAATAGATTTTATTAAGTGGAAGGTCCCGCTGATCAACTCGGTCAAGGCCCCATGATTCAACTTCTTGGGCATGAGCCACACCATCTTCCTCTACGAAATCAACGGCGTCAATCTTAAGTAACTGAAAGTAAGATTGAGATAGGGATCTGAATTCCAGAGTGTTTTGAGCAAATAACCGAATTTACTAAACTCAAATGATATACAGCTTACAACGATGCCTTTTATACACCGTTCCATACCAACACTATTCAAGTCTTGCATGTCGTTCATACTCAATAAT
This sequence comes from Ophioderma brevispina, assembly GCA_023653785.1. Taxonomy (NCBI): domain Eukaryota; kingdom Metazoa; phylum Echinodermata; class Ophiuroidea; order Amphilepidida; family Ophiodermatidae; genus Ophioderma; species Ophioderma brevispina. The sequence goes on along the minus strand of JAMKCH010007588.1, from coordinate 37,937 downwards.
GTACTGCGCAATTTCGAGAAATAATTTTGTAACAATTTACCTTATGAATTAGACGGTCTGGTAGAGCTACAGCAAGGCCGTTGAGGAGTTCATATTTATGCAGAATACGTGCATTAAGGCTTCTAAAGGCATCACTACTTAAGAATCCATCCAAATTGACTTGTCCGCAGAAGGAAAAAATTAAGAAACAATACATATCTGTAATCTTGTGCACGGTTAAAAAATTCTGGTTAACGGTAAAATACAGGAATCCTGCTGCCGGTATTATTCTAACCGTTGGAATAACAACCCCCTAAAGATGAATTTGCCGTTAATATTTGATGAGAAGTTTGACATTTTATCGATGTTTTGTTTGAAGAAAACACATATATTTTGTGTTAAATAAGTCATTAAGAGACATGGCAATTTTGAAAAATAGTGCGCCCTCAATATTTTTTCAAAATCGACATTTTCGCATGGTTGTAAGGCTTTTAATACAAAGCCCTCACCCGAAATGATATAAGACCAAATCATCTTCCTTAGGTTAAACAGAAGGATTTTTATAATTTAACGTCGCCGGCGACTTAAATTCAGCAGACGACGAAAATGGCGTTTAACTCACAGAACCACGCACGCCGTATGCATGTTTCCACACTATGCACACTGTTTATCGGTCTTAACCTTTGTTTGGTTTTATAATATCAGTGAGTTCGAGTCAAAAATATTCATGTAAATCACACATTTGTTGATTAAATTTATGGACAAACTTACAGTGGGCCTAAAAATTACCTGGATGTCTTTACCTCATATCAATGTCCCTATCTTTTTGGGGTATGTTATTTTTATGTGTAAAATATATCCTCTGTTCTTCCACGAGTGAACAACGTCAATTTCATGGTTTTTTTTAAAAATGTTCATATTTTGTGAAAATTGTGGCCAGTGCCGCTTTAAAATGCTCAAGAACTCTTGAACACAGTAAATTTACTTCTACGATGCATCATCATTTTAACGGTAGAATACTGGTAGCTTGGAATCCGGTATTCTACCGTGGGGGGATAAAATCGATTACAACAGCGATATAAGCTGAATATTTTCATGAGAGATCTATCCCAAACAATTGAAGTCCTGCTACTTGTAGGAAGGTGTTTTTTATATCGGTGTTTCGGCTTAGTTATCTATAAATATTGATGCTTTTAAATACACTCCCAAGCAACCCTATAGAGTAACTCTTAAAGGTAAGTTGGTATCTTGTTGGATAGTGTCGATCCACATTATTGTCATTGAACGTCATTATTAATTAATTTATAGTATTTTTTTTTTTTGGAATTTTTTTTTTTTTTTTTTTTTTTTTTTTTTGGGTTTTTTTTTTCTTTAGCCCAAAGATTTGTATTTCGGAATTCAGCTTATACGGTATTTTACAGGAAATGTTTCCTCTTACAAGTGCACAGAGATTCAAGTCATCCATATTTTCTGTGATAGTAGTGAATTGATATAGATTAACACCCACCGATTCCCTATGATTTTCTTTGGCTACAGAAATAACTTTGATAAAAACACAAGGTGATCTGTATATGCTTATCTATTTCCATAGAAAACAGAGGCTGAATTTCTATTTCCTCCTATAGGAAATTTGAAATATCACAATTTTTGTACCAAAGAAACCGATCTCAGCTTAATCTTTCAGATGGAGATCTTTTTTTGATCGAAAGCTTTACACCAGTGCAAATCAGAAATGTTCCATTTTTACGGACACCTGTTATTTGAAATCTCTTGTTGCACCTCAGACAAAATACATTTTGTTTAACCCTGGAGGAGTTCGTGATAATTCCCATTGGAACAAATTCAAACACAAGGACATCGCCGGATAAGGAGAAGGACGCCCCTCTATAGTTTCATGATAACGGGTGAAACTTGAAACGTTTTGCATAATAAAGCGACCTGCTCAAAATTTACCTTTTGCTGGTTTTCAAAAAAAAAAAAAAAAAAAAAAAAAATCCCACTTTCCCTCATTCCCCCAGAAGTCGTTTGTATGTAAAGTTATAATACAGGCTTCAATGGTAATTAAAATTTCCATATTTGAAGCCTTTCCACCCCAAGAACCACAATGCCGCGTTGCAGGATGTGGCGCATATTATTTAACGCAACAGATTGTGAGTGGGTCTGGTTCTTGGGGTGAAAGACCTCATTTTTTCATTTTGTTTTCTGGGGGGCCGACACTAAATGGAATTGCCAAACAACAACGAACTTTTACATACAAACCATACCATTCGCTATATATGGTAAGGCATGCTCTGTTCAGTAGGCCGTGACTGAACACATGTTAACAAAGCTGACCATGCACGTCATGGGTATCATAGATCATACTAAAATACAAGCTATTGAACTGCGCCCATGGAATTGCAATTCCATTAGCGCATAGTTGGTTTGTAAAGTGACACTATCATAGATTTTGCTAAATCAGAAAATCGCCAAATCATCAAAAATCAGATTTTTTGCATGTATGTAAAAAGTACAGGTATCCTAACATCCTGCAAATGATAATACCAAAGCAACCTAAATAAGGACAACAGCGGAGATTTAAGTCATAACTGTCCGTTCGGACACTTACTACAACACGTAATTGAATGGGGAATCGTATCTTGGAACACTGCCGTTTTCTTCATGTTCTGTCAATTCTCAGTTGGAAAAGGTAACTTATGAATTCTACAGTCTATCTTCACTTTGACGGTATTTCCTGCAATCTAAAATATTTTTTCAAATCACTGATAGTGTCTTTAACTGCCTCATGATATAAATAGTCGCGGGCTCCCAGGCCATGTGGTCTATTCCAGAGTCTGCTTGGTGTGAATACATTTATATAATCCAAATCTTAGCAGCATAATCTAATAGTATTTTGTGTATTGTTTATAAAGGGCTGCCTCAGTAGCCTCTTTGTAGCTTATGGAGACAAAAGGTCTATCTATAGGCGTCATTTACAAGCTCCATGACAAAGGCAGCGAGCACCATCTTCCTGTTTCTTCATAGTAACAATGTCATTGAATTGAGGCATTCTCTAGCATGCCCCTGAAGTTTCGCAGACTTTTTCTCATTTTTTCTGATCAAGTGTTTTTTGGGGATAAAAACACCTTTGCATACATGATAAAGTAGATGTTGTTAAACACCAACTCAATTGATGGTGGAATATAACTATTGTGATTATAGAGGGCCTCCTTCTCTCCTTATCCGGCGTATTTGTCCTTTTGGAGTCTGAGTAAGAAAACAAAATGAAGAAATTGATTACCTTCAATCTAATCATGGCTTGACCGGGATTCTTTCTTGAGCTTTCTCCGACGTGCGCCGTATGCAGGGCAAATGAACGCAGAGAAAGATGAATACCTTCATGGCTGCTTCCTGGTAAACCTATGACGAAATCCTAAAAGTCTGCCAGTTTGTTCATTTGTCAACAATAATTAAAAACAACAGTGGTTTGCATGGTTGTTTGTATTGCGTCAGCAATAACATTGTATTTTAAGTGTGTAGTATACATTTGGAGTCGCATCACTAGTGTCAATTTGGTGGTCTCGGTAACCTATGTTTGTCTACAAAAAGAAGCCTCAACTTTAAAGAAATTTGTATCCCTCAAAAAGTCTCGTGTCCCTTTAGGAGGTCGTCGGTGGAACAAGGCCAATAATACTAAATCCCCCTAATGTTGGTCATACTTAATCGGCAGACGTCTGCTAGCCTTTCGAACACGCTTTTTTTCGCAACGCTATTTTTCCTTTTCCTGTTCCTGCCAATTTAAAATAAATTAATCAGGAACCCAACTAAATCTCAAAAAAAAACCTGCTTTAAAATTCCTGAAAACGCACTATTTGCATTAGGAGTGATGGTAATGTCATGATTGTGTAATACCCGGGGGGGCCACTTGTATTCAAAGGTGATTGATGGCGTGAACAGGACTTTCCAAAAATTCATCCTAAACCTCTTTTTTTACCCCATCACCGACTAAAATACAAGCTAAAACAACCCTAACAAGTATTTTTAGCTGTTTATGATACCCTCAACAAGTACGCAAGTGCTTGAATCGCAAATATACCCTTTATTTTGCTGTCTCTACTACTTCCCAAGTTCCAATTACAATATTTTTGACTAGATTTTGATGCCTGCTTAATGAGATATAACATGACAATTTTCAGTTTAAGAAAAAAAAACATAAACCCTTTTTTCCATATTTTGCTGTTTTTGACACCCTAAACGATTACGACGCGCGTTACATTCGCTGTTGGAAAAGACACCTTTTTACGCGTTTTTCTTGTTCAACGTATCATATCCAAATCCTCCACCTTTGAATACAGTGGCCCCCGGGTTTTGGTATAGAAAGGTCTCAATCGGGATTTGCACACCCTCAGCTTTTTTTTATGCACTTTGTTTAGTAATTTATAACATAAAATCCTTCTGGTCACCATATGTTTCAAATGTGGCAATATTGGTCAGTCATGATTTGAATTTAGTTTGTACTTTGGCGTTGCATTGTTATATTTCCCCATGAGAGTTTGTTACTGTGAAGAAACTGCCAAAGTCATCATTTTTAACAGACTATCGTGCATAAGTTAGTTAGTGGTTTTACCACAAAGACAAAATTCGGAGCGCATTCCAGAACATCCATGAAAACACTACCTTTCTTACCTTTTTTTTCTGTTTGACAAAACTTACCTGCCAGTCGTCCGCTCATAGAGAGAATATGCGTTGTCAGCGATTTATCTAGATTTCAGTAAACAATTTCTCGGTTATCTTCACTTTTAACTGCTTGTTGAACACGTGTTACCCGTCCCAAACCCAACAGTACATCATTTCCGCCGACGAGAGATTGTTGATAAGATGGTTTTGGACCAATTTGGTATTGTATCAAGGTGGGTTTCAAATATACCGTACAAATAAAAAAAATAAAGGCTGGTTTATTCTGAAAGGGAGACTAACTTTAGACTGGGGTTTAAACCAGGTTAGTCCTACAGAGGTGGACCTTTTTCCTTTCAAAATACTGTGACTATGCAAAACTAACCGGGTGAGAAAATTCCTCATACATGGATGGACCGTTCTGGCCCACCTTAAGAGTTCTCACCCGTCGCAGCACATTTTTTTAGAGTATGGTTTGAAAGGAAAAATGTCCACTCATGTAGGACCCTACCCTGTTTTAAAACCTGGGTCGAAGCCTTAGTCTCCCTTTCAGAATACCAGCTAAAAGAGTTTAATTCCAAAAGACGCTAACTCCAATAGCTGCCCTATGCGAAAACCATTTACAGAAATTCCTTTGAGTTTCAATGATATGATTACTAGTAGGGCCTATTGACAATGATTTGCCTTCTTCTTTAGCCCCCTGCACCAGAGGAAGGAATTTTCCACATTAGATAAACTGTTTTTCTAGTGTCCTCATTTTGGGATTATAAATATTATTTCTCTATTTTACTCGAGAAAAGGTTTCTCAGGGAAAAATACTTTATGTATATATTGGGAGGAGAAAAAATGGAACTCCCTAGTGCTATACTAAGATGGTGCCAGGTGTTGTTTATTCATTAGAGATCATGCTAGATGAGCCAAGTACTATAAAAAGCTTGACTATTTTCCAAGTTATTGTGCAAGATTGCAAAATAGGTAGTTTTCCATGATGTCATCAATGTCAATATAAAATGATGCAATGCATGATGCCATTTGTGTGAGATCCAATTGGAAAGTATTAGGCTATATGTTTATGCATGATGATGGTGTAATATTCATTATTACCTGGATTAGGGAAAACCTAACAAGAGAAAAATATAAAAGATATTTGTGAGGAAAAGAGTCAGTAGTTTGTTGTGGATATCCATTGTAGTAGATCAGTGCCGTAGAGCAAATAGCTGCAAATACAATAAAGATATACTAGGATCTTAAAATTAAGATCTTTTGTCTGCTGTCATCTTCGAGGCCAAAATAGTTTCAGTTTTTGGAATCACAAAGGGTTCCAATTTGTGGTCAGTAAAGTGAACATTTGCGACAGACTTTTGGTGGTATAACACTTGGATTCTTGTACCTCGGAATATTATATTACATCCCCGTCGTCTTGAACTGCATGGACAAAGATATGTTCGGGACTGAAGAAGATTCCATGGATAAAGAATATATATGCTGCATGCTATCATTTTGGAGTCTTCACTGTGAGGACATAATATCGTTGAACTGCAACGCTTCTTTTAATTCTGAACATCTGCCGTAACATTTATGTGGACTTTTAAGTAAGATTGTAAAATCTTAACATTGAGTTTATCCTTTCTGAATTGTGATTGTGTTTAGGGCATTCCAAATGCTTGAACCAACAAATTTTGACAAAAATATTATAAAATAGTGTTATCGTTTCAAATTCAGATCATTTGTGCACAAGGCTCATTTTGTTTGACTTCAAAGGGAATTTCTGACCTAGGTGTACACGCGACATCGTAATACTGTTGACCACTCTTCGTCAAGATATTAACTTCACTGGTGGAAGAACAAATCTCCGGATACTGTTATGTTGAAAAGCCTTGGATTTAAATTTAAACATCGGAATTGCAGAAAGTTCCTGATCGAAGAGCGAAAGTTGTTTTACTGCGATATCAATATCTACGCAAAATTAACAAGATCAGATAAACTAAAGAATCTTCACAAATCATATATCTCGATGAAACATAGATTAACAAAGGTCACGCCCTGAAAAAGTGTTGGATAGACAAAGATGGAAATGGTGGATTTCCAACACCACTGGGGAAAGGACAGGGATTAGTAATTCTGCATGCTGGAAGTGTTAATAGATTTGTTCCCGGTGTCAAACTCAGCTTTGTCGCCAAAGCGCATCAGGGGATTATCATAACGAGATGAATGCTAAACATTTCCAAGAATGGATGGAAACACAGTTATTTCCAAACATATCTAAAGAGTCCATTATCGTAATGGATATTATATGCTATCATAGTGCCAAAGCTGAGAAACCTCAGACATCCAATAGTAAAAACATCATAAATGCAAGAATGGTTGAAAAGTCGGAATATGACATTACCCGCCAATTTTACGAAAAAGAGATCTACAATGTCATCAAGCAAAATAAACCACCAGCTCAAAAATATAAAGTTGACATTCTGGCTACAAAATACGCCCATGAAATTGTACATTTGCCTCTCTACCACTGTAACTTGAACCCTGAAGAGCTTCTTCTTTAGCGTATCCACAAGTCATTGTTAAAGGCTTGTGGTAGTGTCAGGATTTATGCAACTGAGTAAGCTGATGCGGGGCCGCGTGTATCCATGATACGGACGCTCCCAATATGGCACTGAAGAGCTGAAATGGGCCAACATGAAGGGTTGAGTTTCTAGGAAAAATGAGTTCAGTGTGTATTCAGTTCCGTGTGGCAGCGATTTAGACATCTGGACAAATACAGTGCGACACATCCTTAACGCGGAGAACTCTTATTGGATAAAGAGAACATCTATGACATCGAAAATGAATGTTTTTTTTTTTGTGTCGCCTGCCCTAAGGCAGGAATACTGAAGTAAACACACGGAGACGTAAGCTACTTTTAGGGGTTTTTACTGCACACAATCATTCGTACATTTGTGCACACGGCTCATTTTGTTTGACTTCAAAGGGAATTTCTGACCTTATGTACACGCGACATCGTAATACTGTGACCACTCTCGTCCAGATATTAACTTCACTGGGTGGAAGAACAAATCTTCCGGATACTGTTAGTTGAAAAAGCCTTGGATTAAATTTAAACATCGGAATTGCAGAAAGTTCCTGATCGAAAGAGCCGAAATTGTTTTAACTGCGATATCAATATCTACTCAAAATAACAAGTCATAATAAAACTAAAGAATCTTCAACAATCATATACTGCGATGACACATAGATTAACAAAGGTCACGCCCTGAAAGTGTTTGAAGACAAAAGATGGAAATGGTGGATTTCCAACCCACTGGGTAAAGGAACAGGGGATGAGTAATTCTGCCAATGTGAAGTGTTCTAGATTGTTTCCCGGTGTCGAACTCACTTTTCGCCAAGCGCAATCAGGGGATTATCATAACGAGATGAATTGCTAACATTTCCAAGAATGGATGGAAACACCGTTATTTCCAAACATATCTAAAGAGTCCATTATCGTATGGTATTAATGCTATCATAGTGCCAAATCTGAGAACCGCAGACATCCAATCGTAAACATCAATAATGCAAGATGGTTGAAAAGTCGGAATATGACATTACCCGCCATTTTTACGAAAAAGAGATCTACAATGTCATCAAGCAAATAAAACCATCTAAAAAATATAAAGTTGACATTCTGGCTACAACATCCTCCCATGCAATTGTACATTTTCTCTCTACCACTGTAACTGAACCCTGAAGAGCTTCTTCTGTAGCGTTACTCCACAAGTAATTGTTAAAGGTTGTGGTAGTGTCCGGATTTATTCCACTGTAAGCTGATGCGGGGCCGCGTATATCCATGATACGACGCTCCCAATATGGCACTGAAGAGCTGAAATGGGCCAACATGAAGGGTTGAGTTTCCTAGTGAAAAATGATTTCAGTGTGTATTCATTTCCGTGTGGGCGCGGATTTTAGAAACCTCGGGAACAAATTACAGTGCGACACATCCTAACGCGGAGACTCTTATGGATAAAGAGCACATCTGTTGACATCGAAAATGAATGTTTTTTTTTGTGTCGCCTGCCCTAAGGCAGGAATACTGAAGTAAACACACGAGACGTAAGCTACGTTTAGGGGTTTTTACTGCACCATCATTCGTACATTAGTTCACCATACGACATGTTCTTGCGCTCATTCTATGACCTATGAACCTGACTTATAACTTCTGTACTACGGGCTGTGACTAGCACTCATGATCAGCGGTCCCCATAACAAACCCAGTCGTAGCATGTACAAAGAGTGAGTAAGTATACTACACATCCTCCCCCTTAGTTTTTGTAATACTCAAAACACTTTTAAACAATTATCACTTCCAAGGGTGAATACGGTGGAGGAGCCTCAGTGTGCATCTCTAAATACCACTTAACTGAACAAGCAGGGTTCTGCACAATTGTCCACCATGACTCAGTCAAAATTGACTCTGATTAAAATGCTCCTGAAAACCTTTCCAAATCAATATAATTTTTGAAGTTTCCTTCGAATCACCTGTGACCAAAGGATCACCTGGTACATCAATTGTGTGAGACAATAACTTGACCGAATAAAATGGTTACTGTACACTTTACATGAAAACCAAGGTACTATATGTGTTGTCTTATTCATGCTGTCCATAGACCCAATGTCACCCTCACATCATTAATTTGGACTCATTAAGCTTTCCATAAACAGTAAACGTTTTATGGCATTTTTTTTCCATTACCTAAACTGGGGTATTAATGATACTCCGTAACACATGATTGGCTTTGAGAGTTATGCATTAAAGATGACAAGTCCTTTCTGTTAAAGCTGAAATGTACAAACAACATAAATAAACGTGGCTTTTGGCAAGCACAACTCTTTCTCTTATTTTTTAATCAAAACCGATATCTGTTGGGAGCTTTGACCTGCTTTGGATCCTACGGTTAGACAATCCTGGGTTGTATTTTCCTGTTCACCCGTCCTGTTACTCCCTCTGCATCGCGCCCGAATCTGGAATCTCCAAAGGGATGTCTGGAAATTATTACCCTCTTGTTGTGTCAACCCTTTGACGTGCATATCATTGGTCTGTTCGTGTCTTTTCCACACTCTCCCATCCCCCATTTTTACCTGTAAGACAGTGGGCCTGTTTTGTCACTACCTCACCTGTAAGCCATTTGGCTCCATGCAGCAAAGTTGCTGCGCATAAATTGTCATCACCAACCAGAAAATCGCGCTGTTTAGTGCCATGTCATAAATTTCTTTTGATCCTGCTGCTAGCTTTGTGGACTTTGCTTTTCCAGGTCAGGGCGTGTCAAATCCAGGCGAGAGCACAGTTTACGCTGCATTAACAACTCATCCGGTGACTTGCCCAGTTTGTTTGGTGTTGGGGGGAATACTGTATTCAAAGAACCGGATACCTTTGTTTGGATTGAGGAAGTTCTCAGTCATTTTGCCACACTTGACTTAAAAGTCTGCACGGCCCTTTCCGCGAGTCCGTTACTTGCGGGGGGAAGGTGCGCCGATCTACCTGTTTTATGCCATTGTTTCGCATAAATTGCGCAAATTCCTCACTCGTGAATACGCTGCCATTGTCCGAAACAATAATATTTGACAATCCATTACTTGCTATGATCCCGCGAAGCTGCTCAATTGTTGTAGCGGATGTCGCCGTCTTCATGGGCACAACTTCCATCCATTTTGTTCGCGCATCCACTATCACCAAAAACATATGGCCATACTTTGGGCCGCGAAGTCTATGTGGAGAACGTGACCATGGAAGGCTAGGCCATTCCCATGGTTGCAGTGGCGCTTTTGGTGGCGCTTTCCTTGGGTCTGACAATTTGTGCACTGCTTACACAAATTCTCCAAGTCATTGTCTAACTTAGGCCACCATATGTAGCTCCGGGCCAGCGCTTTCATTCTCACAATGCCGGGGTGCGTGTCATGCAATTGCCTCGGAGAATACTTTCCGTCCCTTCGGTGGAATGTCGCTCTTGCTCCCCACATCATGCAGTCTTGTAGGATACTGAGTTCCATCTTTGCGTACATAGTAATGTTTCAGCTCAGTATCTGGTCCGGCGGCCTGTGGCCAACTGTTCATAATATACTCGCGTACTCGCGACAACACAGGATCACGTCCCGTCCATGTTTTCATCCTGTCACGGTTAACTGGAGTTGGACTCATGATCCATAACCAAGATAAGTCTGCAGGTTGCGGTGTACAGTCAGGCTCTTCTGGAAGCGGAAGTCTGCTAAAACCATCTGCTATTAGCATTCGCGACTCCGACTTGTAGATAAGGTGGTATCTGTAAGCTGCTAACGTCAGGACGACCTCTGTATGCTGATGAAGCCATCGTCTGGTGTAGGACGCTTTTCCCCAAACAGTCCCAACAGTGGTTTTTGTGGGTCGGTTGTAATGCTAAAAGGTCGCCGTACATGTAAGTGTGGGAATTTTCCTTAACTCCAAAGTATCACTGCCATCCTTCGCGAGTCCAACTGGGAGTAGTTAACGACTGGTATGTTCAATGTCCATCTTCCATTTGCTGCGCTAAAACGGCACCCACACCATAGGGCTTGGTCGTCACAATGATACGCGACTATAGGTTATCTGGGGTCAAAATGAACCAATACTTCTGCTGAAGAGGGTCTTTGCTTAATGCGTCAAAGGCCTCTTGTTGTGGTGGGTACTCCATGACCATCTTGCGTTGTTTTGCGCACAGCTTATGCATCGGAGCCAACAGACTGGACAAATTCTTGATGAATTTAACCATAATAATTCACTCGTCCCAAAAATGCATTTCAACTCTGTTGTGGTTCTTGGGTACTGTGCCTTTCACAATTGCTTGCACCTTGTCATCTGTTGGTTGCATACCGCTGCACTGATCTTGTTCCAAGGTATGTCACTGCCGGTGGCAAAAAACACACACTTGGTCTTGTTAAGCCGTAATCCCGCTTCCTCCTTCTGACAAAACTGTGTCCAACTTTGCTAAGTGTTCTTGTTCTGTGGCACCCTTTACCACCACATCGTCCACAATGTTGCAGTATGTCGAATAATCTGCCAATAAGCTTGCCATGGGCGCGGAACAATAGGTCGCTGTTAAATACCATGGGGCAACCGGTTTGTATTTGGAACAACCCCAAATGCGTATTGATGGTCACCAATTCGCGACTTGCTTCGTCTAGTCCAACTGCTGGTACGCTGTGCTAAGGGCCAGCTTTTGTGAATCTGTACCACCACTTAATTTGGTGACCGTTTTCCTCTACCCTGTTAGTGGGTACATCGGGTTGTGCTCTTGATTAACTGTCGTTTTATAGTCACCGGCAAATTCGTAGCTCCCTGATTGTTTCACTACCCGGGACTATATGAGCTTGCCCACTGTGAAAATGGTTCCCCGTTCAATCACACCAGTCTGCTCCATCTGTGGAGCTCATCCGCGACTTTTGTTTTGAGAGCTAGTGGTACTTGGCGTGCTTTACAAAACGTTGGCTGCGCGTACCTGGCCATAATACTGAATATGCACATTGGGTACCCTTATTTGCCTAGTTCATCGCGAAACAGCGGCTCATGTTTAGTCATAGGTTTCCTTGGTAGTGCCTGAAGTGTGGGCTCTACATGTATTTATTCCGGTCCAATTCAACCGCAATTTCCACCAACATTTCTACCAAACAGCTTGGGCCCTGCCCGGCCACAACATACATAGGTAATTCTGCCTGTTGGTGATTGGGCACCACTTGGACATTACGTTACCAGTAATCGGATACTCTCCCCTGTGTAACTAGTAGACCCACATCAGTAACCTCCAAAGGCAACACTTCTGGTCCCCACGCTTTTATATTCTGTTTTCCTAATACAGGGAACGCCAGCTTCCCGGTCAACTTCCATATCAATCAATTTACCATTATTTCAACATATAATATTGGGTCATGATCATGACTTGCCCTTGACCAAGATTGTACATGCCATACACTGTTTTCAGGATCTAGCGTCTACTGGAGTCTACTACTCTTCCCCTGGGTGTGTATTCCCAAAAAAATCTAACGCACCGAATGTGCTCGATCCTGTTTCTGTTTGCATACCTTAGCAATGTGGCCTATTACATGACAGGCATGGCAACTCTACATTCTTTGCCCAACAACTCGAGGGAGTATGACCTTTTTTCTTTACCACCACAACGATAGCATGAAAATTTACCACTCTGTGGGGGCCCAGTTTGTGGACTTCTTTTAAACCTCTAGAATTATTAACCTGCCCTCTTTGAGGGCGCCGCGACCCTTCCACCCCCACCCCCCACTTTATGCACCGATGCGGACTTTGGTGGTGAGGACTGCGTGGCAAGATCTCGCGTAATGATCAGTCGTAATTTAGCCGTGTGGTGCTAACTCCACGCCTTGTGAAAGTAAGTTTGTCCCGTGCGATAGTAAGTTCTCTGTACCGCTCATCCATGACACCGCAAACACTCTATCGCGAAGCATAGTTTCCACGTGTTCTCCGAATCCACCCCTTGTCTGCTTGACCTCGAAAGCTCTGCTACAAAGTCTTTGAGTTCCTTGTCACGCGGAAAGTAATTGTTGAACGTATATCGTTCACACTCACACTTACTGCCGGCACACAGTGCTTGGTCATCGCCCTTTGATCTCTTCAAACGTTGCCTCCGTAGGGCTTTCGGTGCAAGTAGCTTACAAAATAATGCATAGGTTCGCTGGACCCACCACTTAGTTGTTCAAATGTCACGTTTCTTTGTGGCATCGTCAATGTTCATTGGCTTGAAAATACTCTGAAGTCTATCAATGTCCCGCGACCATGACTCACTATGTTCATTAATTCGCCTACCACACCGTAGGTTGCCATATCGAGATTTACCTCGTCGCCAATTGAAGTAGTAAACACACGGAGGAACCCGGAAGCTACTTTGGGGTTTTTATACCCACAACATTCGTACATTAGTTCCACACCGAGAACGACATGTTCTTGCGCTCCATTCATGACCTATGACCCGACTTATCACTTATGTATACGGGATGTGACTAGCCACTCATGATCAGCTGTTCAACAATAACAAAACATCGTAGCATGTACACAATGAGTGAGTAAGTATACTACAAAATAATACACATAGGGATCACTTTGTCCACTGTAGTTGTGTGTTGAGGTCTGTTCTTTGTCTGTTTGTTGATGTTGTTGTTGTGAAAAAAACGGGATAACAATTGCCTGTAATATACACATACTTTGATGGATTTAAACCAAAACTTGGGTCACTGGTGGCATTGTAAAGGCATCTTCCCATTTTGTTGATGAGGTCAAAGGTCACAGTACCCTAGGTCAAAGGGTCATGTGAGGTCAAGTTGTAAAAAGCTGAAAAATGTAAAATTGACATCAGTTGAAAAGTTGAAGTTCAATTGGAACCAAATCTTGAAGGTCCGAGGTGCAAAACATGTGATCCTCATTTGTGATGGGGTCAAATATCACATACCGAGGTCAAAGGTCAATGTTGAGGTCAAGTTGAAGCTTAATGAGGGGCAAGTTTTATTAAAACATATATTTTAGCAGCAAAATCATTGAATTCAATTAAATTGTACAATAAATAAAAATTCTAGAGCAATATACAGACACACTTGCAAATATCTGCAAGTAAACTTTTATGAACCCAATTAGCCCTAGAGAGTAAACGTAAAACATACCCAGTTTGGCCTCTTGGAGGTGATATTGATTATGTGGATTACAAAAATAGCTCCTCTCCTGAACAGTGGACGGTCGCTATAGTCCATGTGAGCTAAATCTCATACGAGCCTAATTAAGCGTTTCGTTTACCTAACACCACAGAAAAGGTTTGATTGACACCATAACTTGTTAGCATAAACCCTCTAGATTAGTGCCAGGTAGGTAGTAATATCAAATTGTGGTATAGCACTTTTTTTTGCTACAGGTCATAATAGCAAACATACCCTCAATAACAGAGAAAGTAGAAGTAAGGGGTAGGAAATTTAATGACAAGGTGATAATTTACTTGGTTATTACTTCATCACTAGTCCTAACTGCATACCAAAATTATGTTGTTTTGTGTAATGGTACAGTACAGAAGGCTCTATGAGTCAAAATATACCTGATATATTGTATCTTAGGTACTTCCATCCTTAATACACAGATCTTGCCTAGCCCTAGTCTTACTGAGCCTTTTCTATAAAAACACTTACAAAGGGGCGCGGGTAGCTTTTGATATTTTCGACTAAATTGACTATTGCATGATGCGAATTTGGTTACCTATGTATAGCTCTTGGTCGCCTCTATCCAGCGAGAAGACCAAATAAGAAAACAACATAGCAACTAGTTAACTATGAACGTCATACGTGAGGGCGCCTCCAAAATATGTAAAAATTCCGGCAAATTAACAAAATTTGAGTTTGAATTAAAAAATCCTAGAAGCATTCGATTTTTACCCAGTTTTGGGCTAAATGTTTATGAAAACAAATAGAGTTACCTAAATAATAAGTTATAATTCCATTAACTCATAATTGTAAAACACATTGGAGGTTGGATATGCCCAACACCTCGCATTTTGTTTGGGTAGGGTTTGCGGCCGGATGTTCAATCAATACAAGAACATATACAAAAAATTAAAAAAAACGAATTTGTACCCTTCCTTTACCTACTTTTGTTGAACATCGTTATCTATACCTGTGACATTAACGTAGCATAACACACTATAAAAACCCTGAGAATCTTTCATCCATTAACCATTGACTTCCTGTGAGTTTATAGTTTCTTTTGTCAGAAGCGACCAAGGGATTTTTCAATTAGGGCAACAAAATGCCCTTGGCACTGGATGATGGACCTAGTGCAACATACTTTTATGGTGTTGAGTGAAACCCAGAACTGAAGAAAACTGATTGGCTATTTTTACGTCAACTTTTTCGGGTTTCTGATTGTGTTCATTATAATTTTATTAAACTACACTGGGATATTTGAAGAAAGCTACCCTTTCTTACACCAAATATTCAGCAAAAGGACAATTAATATACAAAGAGAGGCTGAAATATACCCTTATCGTCCCCACATTTCCACAATCCCATGACCACTAAGTCCCCCGGGCGCAGAGTTTCCATAGTACACCTCTTTGATCTAAAGTTAACAAATTCTTTTTTTTTTGGCCTTAGGGTTATGGGGGGGGGGGGGGGTTATTTGGTTAGTGTTAGGCCATAATTAACAAGAAATTTTGTTCAAAAATTGAAGAGGGGTACATATGGACCTCTTTCCCCCCGGCACCCAACCATGGTATTTGAGGTTTAACTCAGCTCATCTTGGCAAGAAGGTGCCATGTTGAAATGCCGTCAATGCCATAATGTCGTTTTGAAACTACGGTTTTTTACAGTTATTCGCACGTTTTCGATTCCCGTTTTTACATTATTTGTTCATGTTTCGAGTCCCCGGCTACAGTTAAAACGATGTTTTTAAAGAACATTTTAACAGTGCACCATGTAGGATACTGCCCATTGAATAATGTCTCTCCAACTGACTTCATCACAGTTTACACTGTCTTGCAATGTATTGGTGATGTTTGGCAATCCTTGGCATAGATATTAGTGTCACACTTTTGACTTTTTTTGTTTGCTCGGATCCCAAGTCATTGGTACTGCTTTTGTGGTGGTGCAGGATTTATTCAGCTAGGTGCTGATCGGGGCCGCTGTGTATCCATGATACTGAAGCTCCTAACATGGCCCGCTCTTTGAGGCTGGGCGGATGGGGAACAGTCAGGGGTTTACACCGGCTACTCTTATTCGACACTGACTGCGCTGTACATGTACAGTTGTTGACTCTCTGTACACGGACCGACTGCTAACGTCCCCTCCGAAGGCGGGATGCTTTCATGATCCGTTGCCCAATTCAAGTGAACCATGGAGGAGAGCGGGTATTCTGTTATTAATCAATAGCTGTTATACAGATCAATCCAGAATTGATATTACCCGAATAAATCCCCGCACGTGCCACGACCCGCCGGGATTCGAACCCGGGAATTGTGATGGTAAATTTGGGCCAGAGGCAAGCACCGTAACCGCTATGCCACGCTCTCCAGACTTTTGACCATGTCTATCTATATAAGGCTATTGAGTTCACATTCTAAACTACCTTTCACTACTGTATGATATTCAGGGTTAAAGTACAATAGACTCTTAGGTATATGGTAGCGGTACATTTGCAGCAAGCACGGCTTACAATATTTTGTGTGGTGCGACCCATAAGATTTCCACCTTCAATGACGCATTAATCCAGTCGCGTCGCGGTAGAAGGAGAGTCATATAAGGTTCACAGTTGTTAGCGCAGTTCATTGGCTCATCGGAAATTGGGTCCATACACCTCTTAAACTACTGCCGCTATGACCCCTCGTGTCAATGGATAGACCAAAATGTTTGAGATGGGTTCCTTTGGTACCTTTCCTGATATAGAATTGCTGATGGAGGGTCATTTTTAGTGTATTAACTAATCATAAATGGCAATCATTCTGTAAGTCCCGTTAATGGCAGTCGTTATTGGCATGAGTAACAAACCAGAAGCATCGTGAATGCTGGTTTTTGACAATTCACCAAAGGCAGTTATAGCAACAGCCATGAAGGGTAATGTTACCTGCAACATTATACTGTGGTAATTTTAACTGCACATAAAACGTAACTACCTCAACAGACGAAAGAGATGTTCAGAAGCCTTTGGTAACTTTACATCTGAATGACAACCCAATTCTGACTGAACGAGGTAGATGAATGTGATACCATCAACCTGGCTACGATAGTTCAGTATGCTCCGAACTGCAACACAGCTTCTGAACTCCCGTGATTTAGGGACCCTTGCAGATGGTAGAATATGTGGAACGAAGACTGAATACTACTGAGATTCTGGGCCCCCATGGCAGATTTGGAAATCAAGACTTTCGCACACCTAGCGAAAAGAAGTGAAAGTCGGCGTATGAAAAGGCTCATTACAGTAAGTGCTGTAGAGACCTTCTTAGCCGATTGGGATCACGGCCAGGCAGATATCCGCTTGAAGGACAATCCTCTCCAAGAACTTTAAACAATAACCATACTAAATCGTCACATTCTGATGGAAGTCTTTTGAAAGAAAAACAGACGCGTATTACTGTAAAGAGTTGAAAGCAGTCAGAAAACAGTCGAATCTACCGCTATTCAGCAATCAAATGTCGACGGTTTGTTATCATTGATGTTGGCATGTTGACGGTGCAACGTGCATATGGTAAAGGCTGGTGAAGCTACGACATTGTGAGCCTTGTGCCTTCTAACACAATGACCTAGGCTCTTCACTGGGTTGGAATGGTTTCCAACGAGTTGATTGGTATTTGACCGTACCAGAAGACCTCGCTTAAAGCTGGCGAGGGTAGCAAAGGAGGCTTACACTCATTAGAAGTCAGAATTGACGGCCAACACCATTAAAGCAATGGCCTTAGAGTCCTAAAAATTGTGCGATTTTCTTACAGTTTCTTTTTCTTTTCTTTCTTGTCGTATCCAACCAGTAGTTCTCAATATGATCCAGCCAGAGAGGTATAATGTCCCCCTGGCTGTTTCACTGCATTCTGCAATGTCCTTGTCTGTGCACTGTTGATATAACAGTGGGCAGACCCAGAGATATTCCATTGTCTGTGGTGGGCTGTTCCACACCCACAAGTCGTATCCTGATCTGCTTCCGGGTAGCCCTACTTCTGCATGGAAACCTTATATCGGCCAATTCCGGTTCTCTATCTTTTGAGACATCGCCATTTTAGCCCAGAGGAGTCCTCCAGATGAAGATGCTCACCAGGTTCAATACTAATTGATGTTACTTGGTTGAGCTAGTTGTCTTACTTTCTACAAGGCGACTCTCTTAACTCATTAGAGACTGTTCTGATTGGTTGGACTTTGTATAAGAATCCCTTCTCTGGATTTAAGGCGGTTAGCAGCTGATCTCTCCCGACATTGGGGGCTCACATTCAATACTTGGCAGCTACGCTCGCTCGCTACACTACAATGTATGTCTGGTAGGGCAATTCTGCTAGGATGTATATGTTTCCTGTTAGAGATTTGGGCGAAGACATCCTGTGATAAGCCGGCAAGAAGCAGTTATTGCTGGATCAAGCTTCTTGTGCATTGTTAATCTTTCCCATACAGGGCAGGCTACTCTGCCTATGAGGTAGCCCATGGCAAAGTGCCGTCATCTAGGTATGTGCCAGCACCCCATCTTTTACAGGTTAGTTTGTCTTCAAGATGTTTATTACGTGAACACACTTTACTCTTCATCTTCGTGTGTGGGTGTTTTTAGAGAGAGAGTGTGGTCCAAGGTTACTCCTAGTTCGACAGGATTATCGCACATGGTCAGGAGTGTTCCAGACTAGTTTTACTTTAAGCTGAACGTTTGACTTCACGATTGCGTAGATGGACTGCACACGTCTGTGTCTTGGATGGATTTACCCATGATTTTCCTAATAAGGAGTGAGTTCGTGCAAAGCATTGGAAGATTCTCTTCGACAACTGTAAGACTGCATCTTGTTCGCTAATTCCAAGACTGTCGGCCGTCAGATTACAACGAACAGTTTCCTGCACCTTAGGTTGTCGTTGGTATACCAGGAAGGTCGAGCACGCTCCATTGGGGTAGTCCATTCTTGAGCCTACGCCATCGCTCTTCGTTCGCTTCCTAGCTGAACAAGAACATCCCCTGTTTGCAAGCAATCATTGATGAGCTCAGTCCAAACGGATGTCCTTGTGAGTTCCAAAATCTTATGGAGTAATCATCTGTGATTAACAGTGTATGGAATCAAATAGCCAAGAAATATTGCAAGGCGACCCAGCGCTAGTTATTGGGTTGCCTTTAGAGATTGGACCAAGCATTTTCGTCACCAAGGTGAATGTTGTCACTATTGAATGGCTGAATCTGACCATACAAGCAGACACCAGAAAAAAAAACACTTTTGTTGCATGCAACCTGCAGCTTAAATGCACTCAAGGATTGTTATTTAATCACCGGACACGATTCGGCTGTTTCTTACCTACATCATGATATAGTGAAGAACTATGGTCCCGCTTAGAGGTAAATGATTAACTCAATTATATATTGTATAGTGTTTATTCAAAAAAAAATGAGACAAACAGTCTGCAACGCCTTGCCTGAATTCCACGTCATCAAAGGTTTTGATTCAGTAGTTCGTTTATTGGGCAATTTGTGCAGTGGAAGTGCACCAAGAAAACTTGGCACGAAGGCTTGGGAAAAACTTGTCCGCGTGATATTACTAGTCAGCTTGCAATCTTTCTTTATATCTATATCCCTATCGTCCCTTAAACCTTCAAACTCACCTGACAAAAAAAAATAACGTAGCGTACCCCTGCCTTGGTTAGTAGGAACTTGCGCATAGATATTCAACAAAAATACCGCTTTCACTTTTGCCAAAAGAATTCCTCTATAGCTACTTTAGGATATACAACAGCCAGAAAGGGGTGACTGTCTTGTGTAAGAGATATGTACCTAGAAAGTGTCTCCATATCCATTTGCCTCCAGCCTCTTGACTTTAAAAAGTCATAGGGACTTGGGGAATCTTTTGATAATGTACATTAGCCCCCTCCTACAAGGGGGCATGTGATGGGTCAACAGGATCAATAAATTAAAACAGAAATCTGATAACTTTTATGGAATAAATTTCGTCTGTTCTATATTTTTTTTTAAAAATGTATGCATTTGTTTGTATACTCAAATCTCTATTGATGGTATTTCCACCAGAGTACAAGAGTGGCTCAAGTCCAAAATCAATAAATCAATCAATCTCAATCAATATTGCTAGTATTTTTTTGATCGAGATGCCACATGACTCCTGGCAATTCCCCTGTTACTTGCATTGAAGCGTCAAGTGTCACGCTGCTGTTGTTTCTCTTGTCTCTTATTTTTTAAACCTTTGAAAGATATAATTGAATGCCAAATGTAGACTTGGGTACTTTTTACACATACATCTTCATATTGTACCAATAGATATGCATTGATTGGCTTCAAACGGAGGTGGTTATTTTTAGGGGAATCATTTAGACCTCAATTGATGCCTAAAATTCTAATTTAAAGCTTGTAGAAGCTGAGATATAGTCCTTTTTCTGTTTCCCCTTCCCCCTAGCAAATTGTGCTTTATTTCATACTGTTGGAGGTCGGTTCTAAATGACCCGTAGCGAAAAAGTGCTATCACAATTTGATTGTACTACCTACCAGCACTGATCCAGGAGGTCTAGTACTAACACTTATCGTGTCAAACCTTTTTCTGTAATGTTAGGTAAACACACCATTTTTAGCAGGTCGTAGCTCCTCCACTACTATAACCTTGCTGCCGTATTAACGGATGGATCAACGTCTTGGTTGATTACATTTTCAGCTCTGAAAATGCTTTTAAAATGTCTAGTAATGCACAGGTTCATATTAAGAAAGTGATGTCATTTCCATGATTGACATTGGAGACTGGTATGTTTCTCAAATTAAACGCCATTTTTGGAGTAACTTTGAGGCCATTATACTCCGCGCTAATTTCATCTCGTTGGCCTCCACTATGAGTCCGTGACTACAGAGCAATCTCGTGCAGGGGGGGGGGGGGGGGGGGTGGGGGTGGCGTTTCGATGTACTCTGCTTTTAGTGATTTAATACCTTTAAAATTAACAATTTTTGGTGATCTCTGTACGTTGGCCAGTATATTAGATTCCCTTTGATAGTGTTTAAATGTGAGAAGATACATGCTCACATTTGTCATTTTTTCTATATACTGTGTAGTGTTTTCGTACTATTTCAGCCACTATTAGTCATTTTGTGTCTCAATTCAAGTGTAGGTCATATCACAACATTCTAATTACTCTCTTTTTGTAAAAAAAACCAAGACACAAAGCATTTTACAGCGGGTCTTGAAGAGCCATTTACGACTAATTTGTTTACTATGAAAGTCGGTCCCGACTTTTATCAGTAAACCAAAAAAAAAAAATGCATAAAAATCGTCTTTTTTGACAAAGACTGCGTGTTAAGCTTAGCCATTACAGGTCTTCAACTACACAATTTCCATACAACAGTGCAAATAATGACTTTGAGATGAAAATAGCCGCGCGATTTGTTTCATTTTGAAGAAATCACTGATGACGGCCTTTTGGGAGATGTCGAACTGTTGCTTCTCTCTCTACATATGTTTGGACATGAGAATGTAGGAAACGCACTTTAAATTCAGAATTATAATATGTAAACAAAATCACCCATGCTAATGCAAAACTCCGGGTGGAGTCGTTTATCACACGTCTGCACATCCATTAGGCGCATGCAAGTCGATTTGAAGTTTATCATTCCCGCGCGCATCGCCTTTTTGGAGACTAAAATGCCGCGTCAAAAAAATCAGATTTTCAACAACAGGTTTAGCAATTGGAAAACATATTTTTGTTTGTAAAACATTATTTTTTGATACATTGCAAGCAAAACCAGGCCTTTTTTCTTGTGGCCCTACCTTCGTGAAAATTTTCGGCGCATTTGTTTTCATTTTGGCACACATTTTATGTCAATAATGAAATCTGATGAATACTGAAAGTGAAAATGAAAAGTCCACCTCATCACCATGGAAAAATAAAGTAACGATAAACTCGGAATTGACTTTCATTGGCCTTATGTCATTATACCATGTAATACCCATCAAAAAAAAATTCTCTGTCACAGTTGCCCTCTAGCTGATTTGCTGTTTTTTTTCCTAGCATAGAACACCGATCGATCACGCTCCCCTGCCTGCTTGGATCCTTTGCCAATTTTGGCACTGCATATGTCCAACAATCCTTGCGTAGTTACCACTCATCGAGACAGTCTTCCATAAGAGCAATCTTCATAGACAGGTCCTACCAGCCCGGGAACGCAAATTCCACAAACAGGGCACAAGGTCCACTTTTTTGCTGAATTTTGTAATCAAAGCGTCCAAAATTTATGGAAATTTTGACAAGAAGTCCACTTTTTTATACAGATATTCACAAAGGGAGCATTGTGGGGGGTTGGTCCACATTGACCAAAAGAGGCCCTGCACCCCCCCCCCCCCCGTTCATAGATCTCACTTTGCCTGGGGGTCGTAGATAAGTCTGGCGTCGAGGTTCTGCCTCGGCTGCTCCAGGATCTCCCTGATGTCGGGCTTGTCGGGTTCGTGCTGCTGCTCATCCTCGACGGATCTTTCGTCCTGGAGACATCGGGTGGGCACTGCAGTGAAGGGCGGGGGCCGGCTTCAGGGCGGTGCCCCTCGGTGTTCTGACCCTTTGCGTCTAAGATGTGCCAATGGGAGCTTGTTCGCAGTGATCCTGCACAGACGATACCGCACTTGGAACGGCTGCTGGTTCCTTTGGGGGGCTGGGGCCTTGGAGGGGGTGCTGGACCTAGATCCTGTGGGTCATTCCTTCCACCGCTGCACTTGGAACGCGGCAGGCCCAGTGCCGTCACTCTGTTTTTCGCCTTGGAAGTCGGTGTGCAAAAAGAGAACTTAACATCACTCTAGATGAGATCGGCTGTCGCCTGGCCCTGCACCGGGGTGCCTCGCCGTCATGGACCTCATCCTGCCTTTCAATCAACACCCCAAGGCGGACGATCCCAAGACACAGCCTGGGTGGGATCGGTTTTCGGGCGCCTTGCATACACCAGTTGTTGCTTTGGCATGCTCGGCTGCTGAGTACGCTGCACCTTTTTGGGGTCACAGTGTTCACCGCACGGGATTGATGTCGTTCTGACTGATGTATTTAACTTGTTTTAGTGGTTTCCCTTTTGGTGACCCTATAAATACCTTCCAGTTCTGTCTGGCATAGCTCCTGCAAACCTTAGTAGGAACTTTAGATGATCAAGCTTACCAAGGAGTGTGATGAACCTGATGGCCTAGTCCCACCACCAACACACCTCGGGGATCAGAGAGTTCCACGGAATTGCTCGCTGCCGCAGTCCATGATGCTGCAGTCGCGGTGTCCCAGTCGATCATCCTGTACGATGACAGATGCTCCTCAGTGGTGTTCGGCCTCTGCCTTGATCTAAAAGCATGTTTGGGACAGGCCATATTGTTAGCCGGGGGCTGTACCTTGGTGGGAGGGCATGGGCGACCTCACCATACTCAGAGCTGCATTGGCTGACAAAGTCGCTTCCTTCGCATGATCGGCATGGGACTTTCACCGGTGATTCGATTGTGGAGAGCCACGGGCCATTAGCCACATCATAGGTGACTGTGCGGTCTGTAGGTTCCCGGGGGAGTCCCGGGAATGATCAACATTGACGGTGAGTGGATCTTTCACTCTGATTTTGATACTTTCGCGAACGAACGAACGTGCACACTGCGCTTTATCATTGGCCCATAATTTTTATTTTATTAGTTTCTTTTTTTAATTTATCAATAACGCCATTATTGGGTGTGTCCTTGGTTTAGATATTCATGAGTTAGACTAGAGTAAAGACTCTTTTAACTGAATAAAGCTGTAAATCCTTGTAATCCTTTGAACCTCTTATAGAAGATTTCATGCTAGTCTAATTCCATGATGTCTTACATGAAATAACCATCTGTGGTACTATTTACACTCCCACCTTTTATCTGGGCCCTAATTGTGGACTTACTACGTTCCGAATACGGCATTATTTGCTAGGTGCTGTTTAACTTTAAGTCAACATAGTCACCAATTTTCCCTCTTTTTTTATAATGACCTTATCTCTTTCCACCAACGTCCCCCGGTACTCGGTACTGCATTCTTTTAACTAGAGTTACGTTCTCAGCAATTTACACTTCTTACGTCCCATTGTTTGAGACTTCAACTGAACAACCAAACGGATCAATTTCCAATTATTTATTCTCATTCCTCTTAAAATTAATTGTATATTGTGTAATATTGCATAGCTGGAGTAATTTGTACGAAACAACTTTTTAGTTAAGTTTTAGTCTGGGTAATTAAAAGTACCAACCAAATCGAATGAATTCCTGTGCCAATTTATTAAAATTGACCATTTTCATATTTCATCCACAAACGATTCAAACGCAGCCAATTTGGGGCGCCATTTTGGATACTTGCAAAGGTTAAATCATCTTTATAGTTTTTATAGTATCCTTATACCTCAAACTATGTTTGGATACCTTACTTTTGTTTTTCTAGCGGGTAGGTTTGGATATTACGAACAAATAAAAAATGTACGCCATCTTTGGGATTTTGAAGAATGCCAACAGGGGATTTTCTGGACTTTTTATCAGTGATTCTACACATATTGCAGGACCTATCCTGAAAAAAAAATCAGCTTGTTACCAAAAATGTCCAGGTTAAAACTAATACTGTTGGCCTATATTAGCAGATTAGAGAGTTGTGGAGTGCCAAATCGTGTGAAACGCATTTCAATACGGAATAAACCCCAAACTCGTTCTAACAGGGCCGTACGCAGGATTTAATGGGGGGGGGGGGGGGGGGTGCGGGACCTCAAAAAAGTGGATTTTTTTTACGCAAAAGTGGACCTTTTTTGGTAAAAGTGGACCTAACCCCCCCTAAAATGGTACTTTTTTGGACATTTTGAACATTTTAACACCAAAAAGTGGACTTTCGAGGCAAAATTTATATAAATTGTGGACCATTTTATAAAAAAATTCCAACAAAAAGTGGACCTTTTTTCCATTTTGTGGAATTGTGTGTGTGTGTGTGAGGGGGGGGGGCCCGCGTACGGGCCTCTTCATGGCCAAATTCATTCCCATTGAAAAATGTGTTTCACACGATTTGGCAGTCCTCTATGGTGATTATAATATCTAGCTCTAGCATAGCATCTAGTGTTTATGAACTGTTGTCAACCATTTTTTCGGAGTAGATTTATAACTTTTACAACTGAGTTTCATGAACGGATTCCTGGCAGTTCGTGTCTTTTTCAAGCAAGTGCTGTAAGTAAATTTTGGTTGCCAATTCATACCCGTCCTCTAAGGTTCCATCCAAGAATCATCGGCTTCCTCCTGCATCTAATACAGGCCGATTCAAAAAAGAAGTTTACTCTTTTTTTTCATGGTTTAGTTAAAAACTGAATTCCCTAAAAAGTAATATATATCATCGCAAAGAGCAATTTCTGAAGCTCTAAATTTAAAAAATATTTTTACATTTGCACATGCCAAACCCAAGTTGTACTCATTTGAATAAAATCACCCATTTTCCTGACTGACACATCTGGTGGTGCGTCGAAATTTGGTAACACTAAAAAAATAGTAGTTTTTTGTACCGTTTACTCAGTGCTTCTCTATGGAGTAATTCATTATACAGATTTTTGGTCAATAGCTTTGTAATATTTGCAATTTATCTGTTTGGAGTCGTATTTTTATTTATTTTTAAGCATGTTTGTAGATTATATTGAAAGCAACCGACGATTAAAATGATGAACATGATTTTCTTATTCGGTTACAAGAAGACACAGCTGCAAGACTGGTTAGAAGGGCGCACACCACCAAATAATCCTCCCATTGAAATACACGTTAAAATGGCTTATGTGCGTTGTCATGGTCTGTCTTGCGGAAATGACGAAGCGAAAAGGATTTGGCAGAGAATTATAGTACTACATTGTCAATACGTACAAAACAAATGACCGGCAAACCCAGCATGGTTCAAAAGCCACAATTCCCGCGGCAAAAATACTCCAGCAGTCTCACTAGACATGTCATGATACAACTTCCACGATACCGTGCAAAAGAAACGGCCAAGAAACACAGTAGGCCCCTATTCCCACCCTCCCTGATCAAAGGTACCAGCTGGTACCCGCGCGCATTTAGTCGCCTAAAATAAATGGGAATGAGGAATTGTGACGGACAGTAATTTCATGTTTCCAGCTCCTACGTACGCGTACGATCGAAGCTAAAGCAGAATATTATCGAGAGCCGGTCCCTAACCAATAACACTACGTGCACGGTCGTTTTTACAGGAAAAAATACCAACATTTGGATGATTGCCAAATACTACTACTTTTTTGATATCGATTATTAGTAATATACAAAATACTACCAAATTTTGATATCGAAAAATAGTAACATTTCAAATACCACTAATTTTCGATATCGAATATTACTAGTATTTGAATTATTTCATCAGGCAGTGTATAAGTATATTGTTTTTATCGAAAACTCTTTCTGCAGTTATGTTTGTTCAAGAATTGCAAAACCTGCAATAAAGTTTTTCTTATAAGAGAGGTGTACCAAGAGGAAATAGTGTTAGGATTGGTTAGAGGTTCGCAAGATTCAAAACTTTCATTTTGACAATGAAATTGCAAACCAATGGAGGCTTTCTTGTTTGCGCATTATTGATTTAATTTGGTGTAAATAGAAACTAATGGAAGTTAACCCAGATGTGTGCAGTCAGGAAAATGGGTGGTTTTATTCAAATTAGTATAACTCGGGTTTGACACGAGCAAATATTTTTTTTTAATTTAGACAATAAGAACTGCTCTTTCTGATGATATATTAGTTTACAATGAATTCATTACAGATATTTTACTAAACTACAATAAAAATTAGTTAACTTCTTTTTGAATCAGCCTGTATGTCTCAAATCGGATTTATTTCTATATATTATCTTTCTTTAGGCGACACCCTGAAAATTTGGCGTTAAAAGAAATCATTATTAATACTATTGTATATCGTACACTTACATCCATGCAGTAGTGACTCTCTTCGCTGCAAAATTCCACGAACTTATCTTCCAGCTTTGATTGATTGAATTTTCATAGTCAATGTTTGCAAAGAATAGTACTCTACAAATGGCTTCTGTTATGTCTGGCAATTCATATAATAATTCTTTTTTTCTATTTAGTAAAATCTTAATCAAAAGCTCAGTAACGCCTTAATTATAGCTATAGTGGAGGAGCTAGGACCCAGGTCAAACATCATCGTTTACCCCTCACTGCAGAAAAGGTTTGACACCTTTGGTAGTTAGTATGGACCCTCTATATCAACGCTAGGTAGGTAGTACTCTCAAATTGTGGTATCACTTTTTCAATAGGGGCCAATCATGTTGCAATGTATGCCATATTGTCCGTCTAGTCATAAGGATTCCAAAAATGTATAGTTTGTACCATCTATGACCAATGGTTTTGGAGTTATAGGGTAAAAAATGGCTAAAATGGTAAAAAAGGTCAATTTCTATTTGTACAGGGGTCAAAATCAGAAGTTGCTCCAATTTTGTTGAACATGATAGAAGTTGTTCATCTAGCCTTATGCGTCAAAATAAGGAATAGTTTGTACCATCTGGAGTGTATAGTTATCATGTTATGCGACAAAATAGGCATAGGGCAACATAATCACTTGGCGGTGACATTCTTTGACCCTTATCTCTGGAAGAAACATTACATAATCAAAACTATACTTTTTGGGAGACCTCTTACCTCAGCAAGAACTTGCAAGATAAAAAATGTATCAGATTTACTTTTAATGTTGATCCCCGTACAATGAGATTGACCTTTGTTGTTACTATTTTAGCCATTTTAATCTAATTCCAAAAAAATTTTGGAATCCTAGATAAGATGGACATATGGCATACATTTTCAACCGGATTGGGGCATTTTTTAAAAATTTGAACCATGTGTAAACTTAAATTGGCCCTATGAAAAAGTGATTACCACAATTTGAGAGTACTAACCGACCTAGCATGATGTAGAGGGGCCATACTAACTACCAAAGGTGTCACCTTTTCTGTAGGGGAGGTAAACGAATTGCCTTAACTAAGGCCCCTAGATATCCTGCTCCTCATCTACACACCGGATCCTTACTCACGTGGTAGCTACACCAGCAGCTACACCATGTCTACCGCGGCAGCTACGACACGTACACACTGGGCTAATTGCGGAGGCGGTAGCTGAAAGATAGGGCTTACTAAGTTACACAAGTATTAGGTATACCAGTAATGTGGCAACTCTGCTTTACCTACCCCAATGCTACCCGTAGTTGCCACAGGTGGAGAGAAGGTGGATGTTGAGTGACAGTACTGGAGTTCAGTTAGATACGCAGCTCCCACATAGCTACCCCGCGGTTACCACAACGCCATGTTGAGAGTGATGAATTGTCATGAAATGAGGGCGCTATACACTTGCGCTCCGTTTAGCGTTTTTTTTAACGTTTTGAGGAAAATCAACACCTTATTTCGCCGCATTGGTAATAAAAAAAATGCAAATATATGCCAAAAATATCAAAAAAACAAAATTGGCCATGAGAATACCGTGCGCGCTGAGAGCCGGTGTAACCCAATGACGTAAATAAAATCGGTTGGTACCACGTAGCTACTCCAACGACAGTGCAGACAGCCGCTCTGCGTGTACACTATCCGTCTAGGACGCCAAAAAATACAAGGAATCCTGGCGGCGAGGGTAAGTATAGTGGGTAGGAAAAAAAAAAAAAAAAAAAAAAAAAAAAAAAAAACAAAAAACAAAAAAAAAAAAAAAAACAAAAAAAAAAAAAAAAAAGAACAAACAAAAAAAAAAAAATCCTGTCTACTCGGTGGTTAGCGTGTGGTAACCTACCATTGAGAAATTTATTTTTATTCAGTTAGTGGTTCTTATGGGACTGAATATGTTTTTGCCCGGGTACTTAATGGGGACACAGTGCCAAGACCCTCTAGCCTTCACTCAGTGGACCTAGTGAGGCATTAGGGGCTCCTCAGAATCGGCCCCGGTGTCCCCAAGTCTCATCTCGGTAACAGGCAAGTGCCTTTATCCGTCAATAACCATCGTCGATTTGCCATAGGTTGTCATCTTTATCGCAGTTACACTTTTCCCAAGATCTGCACAATTGAATAAAAAAGGGGGAAAAAAAAAAAGGGGGTATAGGGAGCGGTTCATGATTAGCCAGAGGGGGGAATGGAGGGATTCAAATTTTTTTTCGCAAAACTTTTCGCGTTGCCCCCCCCCCCATCGCTCGTGCAAAAATTTTTCACGTTCCCCCTTGATCAGGCTGATTTTCCCATTTAAAAGTTTTGTATTCAGTTTGAAAAAGGTTCTCCACAATATTAGGTCTGACACTGAATTATTATATGGGTTGCTCAATATTGCTTCAAAAAAAAGAGTACCCTTTTAATAGTATGTGGCTATTTTAGATCTCTTTGATCTAAAACGTTTATAACTACTCCTACCCGTGTTACTGATACCTTTCCACAAGTTATTGATCACATTATCTGTAACTCCGGATAGTAAAAATATTGCCAACTGGGGTAGATTGTATGGTTTCAGTGATATCATTTTACTATTTTTTGTACCAGAAAAAAACATCAAAGGTCACGTGCTAAACATAAAACCATCAAGAAGTCGGTACATTAAAAAACTCCAGCCCCGAGGCTCTTCTCGACAGCCTTTCTAAGATTGACTGGACTGAAGTGTGCAACTTACAAAATGTCGATATTGCTGGTCAAAATTTAGAGGAATCTGGTCACTGAGTTATTGATACCATTGCAAACTCTAAAAGATGAGGTTAAAAAGAAACACGATCCATGGATCTCCAGGTGCGGATATCTTAAATGATCTAAGTAAAAGGGACAACTTCTTGTATACATTTATAGGACAAAATAAAAAAAAAAAACACTTATAAAGAGTACTGTAAGTTAAGAAATAAGAATCCATAGTGTTCGTAGAGCAAAATCCGAATACTATCTGAACAAGATTGATGAAAACAAAAACACTCAAAAGGAAACTTTGGCAGCAATCTTAAGTATTTTTGGATACAATCAAGGGATACAAGGGGCAGCAGTATTGTTTGGAGATAGGTGGGGTTTTTCAAATGTTATGATCCTTTAAAATTGCTAAACTTCGTTTCAACAGTTTTCTTTACTGGTGTATAGCTCCTGATTTAGTAAATAAACTTCCTTCCCCAAGCAAATTGTTCACAACAGATTCTGGTGGTTTAGAAAATTTTACCAAGACAAAAATATTTCACTACCTTTCAATTAGCGCTGTTTGAGTGGGATTTTGTTGAAACGGAACTCTCACCACCTCAACCGAACAAAATTACTGGCCTGGACAACATCCCATCAATGTTTTTGATGGATGTGCTTCCTTCTGAGAGCCCCCCATGCCCATATTGTTAAATACATCCATCAACACAGTAACATGTTCCGAAGATCTCAAAAATGGCAACAATTACTCCTATTTTTAAGAAAGCTAAAAAAACTGATGTAAGCACTACAAGACCAATGTAAGTCTTTTAGTGCAATAATCAAACTTTTCGAAAAAAATCTTTATGTTCAATTTGAACATTTTTGACTAGCATAAGATTTTGTATGAACACCAATCAGTCTTCAGAGCAACTACTCTACTCAACTGACTCATGTCTCATTCACTTGATGGACCATATAAAACTCAATCTTCTAGAGGTTTTATTCACCTGGCTGGTCATGCTTGACTTCAAAAAAGCATTTGACACCGTAAAACCAACCTCCTCTATGTGGAAAATTAAGTGCAAGGGAGTTGAATCATTTGAGTGGTTTCGCCATAACCTTTCTAACAGACAAACAGATTGTTTTTATTATAATGTATTTCCTGTGCAATGAATTATCTCTGCGGGGTGGCCCCAGGGCAGGATCCTGGGGCCACTTTTACTTCTCTGTTATATTAAATGACATGATTGTAAGTATTGACTCGAATGTAACTGCTGCTATTATATGCTGACATCAGTGCTATACTTTTCCTCTAAAACCCAGTCTCATTTCAAAAAACTTGGCAAAGTTCTTGAATCATGTCAGTACTTGGCTGTGGCAATAAATTGTTGTTTTCCCATACAATCTTGTAAAACAGATGCATGTATTGTTGGCTCAAAAAGAGATTAAAAGGTTGATATTTTAAGGTAGCCTGCTAGGTCAGCCCTATCAAAGGGAAACTTCCTGTCAAATATCTGGGTGTCAACATGACAATCTTTGGTCCGGGGAGGCCTTTGCCATACAACATTAAAAAGGCTATTCAGGAATGAAATTTGATTTATCTCAAAGCAATTGCCTTAACAAAATAGTCGTAATTTCTTTGCTCAGCACTATTCAATGTCACTTTGATTACGCAGGTTCTTCTTGGTATTCAGGTCTAAACAAAAATCTTAAAATAAATTTACAAGTCACACAAAACAAAAATGATCTTTATTCTGACTGTTGGCCCCCTTATACACATTTGTCATAGTGAGCGCTTTCAAGTCCAATTATTTGAATACTAAGAATAGGGTCACTTTTTTACAAACTATTCAATGTTTCACACAAAATTGTTTTATGAAAATGGTGCTCCCTACTTAACAGAAAATTTTGTGAATGTCCTGATTATCCATCATTACCCCGGGCACAAGAGGGGAGTCTTTTCAATTTTTATTGTGCCTAAAATAAAAAGTTCTGCTTCCTCCACAAACTTTGTACTTAGTGCATAACGGGAGGGGAATTTGCTTCCCCTGACACCATCAAAGGTTATTCACAACTTGTTGAAATTTAATGGGCAATAAGGGTTCATTTTGAAAATGGCTAGTTTCCAACGGGGTCTTCCCTTTCATTGATTTTCAATTTTTTCCTCCCCCTTTTGTCTCATTTTTCTCTCCTTCTCCCCAATCTGTTATGAATTATAATCCCTTTTTGGCCTCCATTTTGTCATTTTGCGCTCTGAAAATGGACCCCTTTGGAATAAGCCTGTAAATGGCTTTCATGGGTTATGGGTCCCCCTCTCTTCCTTACAAAAATTTTCGGGTTTCCCCCTCAAATCCTCCATCCCCCTGGCGTAAATAACTGACCCCTCCCTAAGTTCATCTCAACCGTACTTTAACAGATTCTTCTTTTTTAGGAATATTCCATCTTTCCTAGGTTTTTTAGTTGGTGTCATTTGGGACTCTGGTTCAGTAGTTTATGGCCAATTATGGCCCAATTAATCTTCATATCAACACAGTTGCCACTGAAAATCAACTTCAGACATTCTTTTTGAAAATTGAAATAAAAAATAGGTATACACATAATTTATAACTTAAAAAAAAAAACTGATTTTATAACTTTTTAATATGGCAATGCCCATTGATACATGTAGCACGGGAAATTCCAATTCCAAGCAGTCTAGTAGTACCAGCCTTACTCAAGGTTTTCAGCAGAAGGTGAAAACAGAACCCCTCCCCCTCCCCTGTTGAAAGTAAACTAAGACATTTGAACACAACCACCCTTTCCTTTAATTGTTCTTGTTTAACACTGGTTTCTTCAGTATTGTTCCTCCCTGGCATCTTGGAGTCAGTGGGAAATAGGGGAATGGCTTAAAATTGGTCCTCCCATTAGAGCGTTGTTGCACATAACGGCTCCCCAGATTTCGCTTTGGTCGACGAGGCGATTGAGATTAGACCTCGCTACCTGAGCCATTTTTTGTACACACCCCCTTTGATTTTCGTTACGGAACATCCGATTACAGTAAAATTTGATTACCACGGGATAGGCTTAGAGTTTCCTTTTCCATCATATCAAAATTAAAGTAGCCAACACCTCCCCCCTCATTATGACGTCATATGCAGAGGAAAGATGCAAATGCGGAATATAGGGTGGAAATTGATATTTCGCAATTTTAGGCGAAGCAAAAACATCATTTATAGAACTACAATGCTCTCATTATAAAAAATAGTAATTCCCATAAAACTAGTAGAGCAAAAACAGCAAGAAAATTTGATATTCCTAAATGTTTTTGCAAAAAAATTGATTTTCCCATATTCTCACCGTGTGGTTATGGAATTTGATAGTTTTGCTGGCATGGAACTTTAAACGTCATTGTGAAGTACTAGCATGTGGTACAATTTTGCTAGCAATGGAAGAGGAGGACCATATTATCTAATTATATATCTACATATTGGTACAAAAATCAAGTTGGTCTGTGATATTCCTGTGTTGTGCTAGCTGTTGGTACTTCTTCCCCCCCCCCCCCCCCAATCCATCAACTTGGGTCACCTGTACTGAAAACCCCTGTGGATGTGGTTTTTGGATGAAAAGGGAGGCAAAATGTCACTTCAGGGGCATTAAAAAAAGGACCGCGACTTGATACACCCTGGGAAGGCTTGATAATAGAAGCTGACATACATACACGTGGGATCATTGCCGTACGCAGGATGATTTTAGAGGGGGGGGGGGGTGCGGGAGTTTTTTGGGAGAAGTGGCCCTCGGCCCCCCCCCCCGATCCTTTTTTGGACTTTTGAACACGGCGGCCTTTCCTGTCAACATTTCACTCAAAATATGTCCTTTTATGCAAAAAAAATCACCCAAAAGGGTCCCTTTGCCTCCTTTTGTGGAATTTGCGGGCCTGAGTGGGATATTTGTAAGAAAAACGAAAGGACAGTCTCGGCCGCACACCCGCACATCTATTTCCACTAAGAACCTGGGGAGGGGGTAGGACCGGACCTGCTCGATTTGGGCCATGGGGATTCCAAACAGTAATTTGGGGAACTGCTACGGGCATTTACTATGGCAGTCTTGTCTCAGTTTCCATTACAAAATCTCCTCTTTAAACCTTAGTCAATACATCTTAGTAATATCATAATTTTGGAATAAAAATTATTTGACTTCAAATCCGTCGAGGTTAGTGGATAAACCTCGCTGCCAAAAATAGGTAATTTCCAATAACGGTCATTTAGATTTAAATCTTCGGGATCAGGCCAGCCTTTAGTCAGTCGTGTGTGCCTTTCGATATGCGTAAGTCTTTGAAAAAGACTAGCACTAGGGCTACACCAGAATTTGATGCGTTTTGAATTCGCTTGTTCCTGTTAGATCTTACACTGGATAGGCTATCCCGATCGAACGTGAGGAAACCGTAAATTGCACGGCGGCCCTTTGCTCTACCCAAGAACCCGGCCGTGCAAAGTACAAAGGAATAGGGGGAGGAAACTACGGAAAAGGACAGATTAGGCGATTCATGCCGAGTAGGTCAGGTTTGTAATGATTGGTGATTTTCGAGTATGGGTGGGATGTTCGAAACAAATTATGATTCAAAATGTTTTTTAAAAGTCTTTAAAATGCCTATTTTAGGTTTTCAGCCTCACAGACACAATTAATTCATGGAGTAGGCCTAAGTGCTTTGACTACTATTCACAGATATATTAGATAATATTAATCCTCATTCCTTTTTCCGCTTTACTACCCCCAGCAATTGGCTTGGTAAGCTCCTAAAGTGATGGATGGGGGGGGGGGGGTACCCCGGGGTGTGGGGGAGAAGTAGCATCTGTATCTCTTTTTACAGGCTTTAAGAGATTTGGGGCTGAAGTTCTATTTTAAAAATATTAATAAGATAACTTTGGGAAATAATTCCTGGGGGGTTTCTTGAATTTTGGTCGGGACCAAATGTTCGTTCCAAAAAAAGAGCGACTTATAGCTCAAATGCGGGACACCTCTAGGGGTAGAAAATTCACAAAATTGAAGTTCTAGGGGTATCAAAATTTCAGTTGTGATTGTGACGGGGTCAATGATAAAAATAGGAACATGTAAACCTAAACATACTTTTTTGATCAGCAAAAAGAACCGAGTGTGTAATTTCTGCAGTATAGCAAAAGTGTAACTTTTTGTATATTGGGCGACACTGAGAAATTAATTAGTCAAAAATGTCTTATGTGACTAATTAAATATTAGTCATTACATATTATTTTTAGATCAACCAAAATAGTGCTTAACAAGTGGTGAATTACAAAGAATGTTTTTAAAAGATTTGGATTCAATTTCATAATTGCAAATATTTCTAACAACTTAAAAAATTAGGACTTTTTAATACAAAATTCGTCAAAGACTAATTAGCAAAGTACTTAAATTCGTCATTTTGTGCTTGACAAACTAATTCTAGTCATTTGGTGAGTCTAAAGTCGTCTTTAATTAGACCAATTAACATTTGACAAATTAAAAATTCGTCAGTCCTCATTGTCATTTTAAAGGTAAATGAGAGGTAATGAAAATCTTTTGTAATAATGAAAACTAGTTTCAAATATGGGAAGGATATCTTCCAAACATGTTTCTAGAATGAAGTACAGTATGAATGTAAAACAATTGATGCATGACTACGTGTAATTAGTCAAAAAGACATTTTTGACTAATTAATATTCTCAGGTTGTATTTTAAAGAAGGTATTTTATCCGTATTGAGAACAGGTACCACAAGGGGTATAATCTTACTGCAAATTTGTCCCCTTATTTAAAAAACATGAAAACTAGTATGATTTCACCAAAAAACTGGCTCCGTTAGACTCCCGTTAGGGATTTATTTTCACTGCAAATTGATCTTGTTAGCCTTTTGGGGTCAAGTTCAGAACACCTGGAATGAGCATGCCACCCAGCAACCCCCCCCCCCCCGACCACCCCCCATCGGTAAATACGCGATTTGAAAAAAAAAAACATAATGCACTGCAGTCTATGGGGCCGTATACTGCACAAAATCATTGTTTAAATCAACTTGAAATTAAAACTTGGAGGGAACTGTCAAAATTTTGGTCCTTGACTTGGGCTTTATAAAGCTAAGTCTAGTGACACCGTTTTGTGATAAATGTAAAATCACAAGCTATCCCTTAGCATATTGTGATCCATTTCTACATGTATCAGGCGAAAGGCTCATGATTTAAATACTAATTAATATTCCCATGGGTTTTTGATAGCATTTTAGAGCACAGCTATATAGGTAGACGTTTCATATAGGATTCCATTGATACAAATGAGGTATTTATACAATGATCCATCATGCGCTGGAATGACGTTGGGCAGTAAGTGTTGATGGATATGAATGGGCAATACCTCATTTGCAGTCAATGCGGACTTCTATATGAAACGTTCTACGCTATAGGGCTAGACTAGGTACAGTGAATTAGTGCATTAAGTATTATGTACAGTGTAGGCCTATAGGCTACGACGTGTGTACCACCACCGGCTCATCACTAATCGGTCGCAAATTGCCTAGAATTTACATTCGTTTATTCTACTCACGTTAATTTCAGGCAAAAGGGCAACATACTTCATACAAATTGCAAACGCTTGATATTTTTCAGATATTGACCAGGAAAGCAGTTCATAAAGGCCAATACATGTAGAACTCAATCCCATAGAAACCCAGTGCAACGAGTGAATGTTTGGGCTAGAGCAAAAAGGGACGCTGTGCTACTTCGGTTTCCTCACCGACTCGCTATTCAATCGCGTGGAGACGCCTATCCATTGTATAGCGATCGGGGTTGTGACAATTAGCGACCTGGGTCACTAGTGACCTCTGAATTCATCAGACTTGCACGGTAATAAGTGTTCCCCCCCCACGTTTTCCTACCATGGGTTATTCCACACTCGCATCCAGTAGTACTCACAGGCACAAGTCTGATGAATCATCAGGTTCACTAGTGACCCAGGGCGTAATTGTCACAAACAGTTCTTACCATGGGTTATTCCACACTTGAATCCAGTATACCCACAGGCACATTACCCCAGTTGTTTTCTACATCACCGTCCCTTGCATTGATAGCCAACATGAGGATCGACCGCTGCTATGAACAAATTCTGCATTGCGGCATTTAACCCTAATGAATTGTCGGCACGTATTTGTACGTCGATGAGAGCATCTATCTGATTTAGGTTCACTTTGTAGGAGACTGGAAGGCGCAGAAAGATCAGGGTTGAGTATCCATTTACGTATGTTTCAATGTGACCAGATTATGGTTGGACGATTGTTAATCTGGAGATACAGTATAAGAGACGGATTATGGAAAAGGTACTCTCGATGGTGATCGTGATATTTTACACAATGTGCTAGTAGAGGGATCTTTCCAGCAGAAAAAAAAGTGAGAAAATTCTCTGAAGAAAAGAGAGAAGTTTAAAAATGTACCCGTGGTTTGCTGTTTTGAAGGTGTGGCATGTCCAAGCATAAAATATACAAAATACTATATATGAATTCTCTCCGGGAATAAAATTGAATTAACACTTCAACCAAATGTGAAATGTTTTGTTTTAATTACAGATGTCAGATTACCACGATACTTCAAAAAGCGGGCACACCGTTCTCCCTCCGGATCAATAATGTAGGCGATCGTGGATGTGTAATGTGTGAAACGTGCGGGGTAATTGGTTCTGTTTTAGAAGAATCGTAACAAATTGGGTTGGTACATTTACTGCACCACTTGGCATGCGCCCAGTTGAATTCAGCAGCATTGACGGAATAAGTGCAGGGAATACTGTACTTTAATTCCGTCAAGGCTGCTGAAATCAACGAGAGCAGAAAAAGTGGGGTCACAAAATGTACCCACCCTAAACAATTTAATATTGTTGTTAAAATTTTGAATTAATAGAACAAACAACCGAATAAAAAAATACATTTCCGTGCCTTAAGGTGGGGTATGGAGTTTTAAAAAT